>LPNX010115998.1:113426-128744 GCA_001517045.1 Pseudotsuga menziesii
CAAAAATGTACAAAAAAAATCTAAGTAACAACTGATTACAAAAACAAGGAAACAACTAAGTGAGGTAAGCTAGAAAGCTTGCCTTCTTAGGATCTTTGCTTGCCTCTTGAGGAGAATGGCAAGCAAATCTTAAGCACAAAATGCTAGATCAAACTTTAAAATGCATAGAAACTCTTTCAACAAGCTTTTTTAATTTTTAAAATTTTTTTAAACTTGCGGAAAAAAGGGAAAAGTAACTAGATCTAAAAATTTAAATGTACCTTTGAAGCAGACTAGAAATAGAAACTTTTAGACATCAGATCTACCTTTGATATGACTTTAGATGCTAGATCTAATGTGGAAACATTTGAAACCGAAAGAAAATTTTAAGAAATTTGTAGATCAAAATTCAAAGAACCCAGAGTAGAGCAAGAAATAAAGGACAGAAAAAGCTTCATTGGTGAGATCAGAGGGATAGAGCTTATTTTCAAATTTTACTGAAGGAAAGGTAGAGCACATTCGCTCATCAATACTCCAGCATTAGCTTCCTGCAAAAGATTATCAACACTAGCAATGGGGATTAAAAAATACTTGTGTAAACCGAAAGAGACTACAACAACAATGTAGATCCAAGCATGAAATCATACATATATCAAATAGTCTTCCTCGACTTGCAATAAAAGAGTAACCTAATAAGAATTACCTTTTATCTCTACAAAAATACCATTTCTTTCCGAAAGCAAGTTAATCCCAAACATATGCAAGCATGAAAACAAATACAGGTTACCTCACAAATGTAGAGTAAACTCTATCCAAACATCCATAGATCCCACACAGAAATTGCCTCCAAAGCCTTTTATTCACAATACTTCAAGAAAAATATTACAATATTACAAGCAGAGGTTCCACCTTTGATCCTCTACAAAGGAGAAGAGATCATCCTATATAGAAAAATGCCAAACCAAGGAGTGCCTCCAAAACTAGAGATGGAGTTGGCGTGAAATTGGGATAGCTCACAGTTCTTTGTTGGCGCAATGGATATGATTTGATTTGATGTGAAGATCACCTTAGAGGAGACGCCACCTCTCAAAAGGTAGGCGACCTCCCTCCATTATTCGCCACCACTCCAAAATCTCTCAAGTTAAGATGCCGAGCCCAAGTTTACGCTGCCACATTTCACGTGAACCCCACCAACTTCAAACAATGTGCGATAAAGGAAATAAATCCAAGTTTTAATGCCACCGTGGATAACAAAGGGGGTCCACACTTTGATTAGCGCAACCCATATCACCATATTCATGAGCCGTGAAGCTCACGTCACCACTTCATCTGTGCTATAAACAAATCAGAACAAAGTATGGTGGAATGTAGAATAAACAATGGTTCTAACGTGATGTAATGTCGCCGGTTTTGACCCCGTTTGCATGATGTATATATTGTAATTGATCGTGGTAAGGAGCTCAAGTAAAAAGCCCACCATCGATTTGGTTGTGTATGTTTCGGCAATAGAGGTAGTTGCCGATGGTATCTCGTGCTATTTGGCACATTATAATTCGGCATCATGTAAATACGCACATCAAATAAAACTAAAACCACAACAAGCTACGGCAGTGCAACGTTGAATGAAAAGGGCGTGATTCCAAAGGATAAGGGGTGGGGGATGTCAAACCTTAGTCTATGGGTGAAAAACCCATGTTTTGCCACCTTTGTTGTTTGTCACCCTTTTGTCTCATCCAACCTTGTCAACCTCTTTAATGCTTCAGCTGGTGGTTGAGGAATGATGGCTGAGTGGTTGAGGGCAGTTATTGCCTTTGGGGAGTGGGGTGGCAGGACTATCAGTCCCTTGCCCACATGCCCACTCCACCCACGACCTTCCATTCACTCCACCTTCCCCACGAATCCATTCTCGCCCTCCCTGTTCGTTCTCCTCACACGGAGTGGTGGTCTGTTCATCATCCTCACGCAGAGGTCTGTTCGTCCTCCCTATGGCCTGTTGATTCGCGCGCAGAGAGAGAGGCTATTTCCCTCACGCGCAGGCTGGAATCCTCACGCAGAAATCGGGTATGTCTTTCCCTGGTATTTTGCTGTTGGGTGCAAGCTTTTCCTCACGCTCAGACGGTTGAGGTCGATTTCCCATGTGAGAGCCGTGCTCACTGTCTTTGTTTTGGGACTGTTGTCGTCCCTACGTTTTGTTGGCTGTGGTGTCCAATTTCGTTTTGGACCACTGTGTGTTCGTGGTGAGTCATTTTCTGCTGGGGTCTGCGTTTGAGTTTCCATGGTTATGCTGGGAACGCTGTTTATTAACCTCCGTGGGCTGTGATTGGTTTCCATCACTCATTGTGAGTTTGGGTTGCTGAATTGCCCTGGTTTTGGTTGCTGTGGATGCAATCATCTTTTGGGTGTTGTGGCTGTGTTGTTTTGGCCACGTTAGGGCCAAGAACAACTCAGCAGTGTGGTTGGATTTGAGCTGTGTCTCGCCCTTGGCTTGGGATCTTTTCCTGGTTGTTTTTCCTCCTTCACAGGGCTGTGAAGGGTTGTTTGGCTGCTGGTATGCAGTGGTTGTCCCTTGGACGGTGCTGGCTTGGCCATTTGTTGGAGGCCTGTCAAACCCAGTTGTGTTTGGTTTGCTGATTGTGTTCCCTTGGCTATGTGCAAGCCTGCAATTAACCCTTATTCCGGAGGAATCATGCCCAGCTCGGGGGTGGCAGCATTGCTGAGAGATTGATGAGCAAGCTGGCCTATGGTTGGGTGGAACGTTGCAGCGACGTAGCTGGTTGCGGGATTCTTCACCAAAAGATAAGCCTGCTGTTATATTTCATCTCCGCAATTATAGATTGATGTCAATTGATTAATCGTAATGAACATGTAAATTTCTGGAATGTATGCGTTTTGCTTCCGCTGTATGATTGAGGATTTAGGCAATTGTGTATGTTTAGGCATCTTAATATGCATCCTGTAAGTTTTAATTCCAGCGTTGATTTATCCTTGTTTATGATCATGGGGCGGTTTGCCCAGTCATGTTTGATGTTCATCGCGTCCTCTTCGCCGGTCTGAGGGATGGGGACGTGACAGAGTGGTATCAGAGCTTTGGGTTGCAGCAATGGGCCTCTATGGGCCAAGAGAGAGAGCAACTGACAGAGGTGTATCTCGTTCTGCCCAGCCGAAATAGTGGATGAATGGAAAATTTCCAAAATCCTTCTAAGTATTTTGAACAGTGCTTCATCGGAGCGCTAAGTGGAAGGACTTCCGCTGTGGCAGAAGGATTCGATGTTTGACAGCCCGCAGTTGCGGCTGTGAAAAGGGTTAGAAGTTTTCCCATCCGCCGTTGCGGCTGCGGAAAGGTTTAGGTCGCCGATTCTACGGAATAAGGAAGGGTCCGGGCGTCCGCCGTTGCGGAAGCAGAAGCGTTAAGGCTTCCGATCCAAGAGTCAGCCGACGCCCGACGTTGATATTTCTCCAAGAAAGAGCGGACGTCGGAAGGATTCGGACTTTTGTGAGCCGCCGTTGCGGAAGCCAAAGTCATTTGGCTTCCGATTTGAAAGTCCGCCGACGTCCGACGTTAAAATTGTTCGCCGATCGGAAGAAGTTATGGTTTGCACGTCCGCCATTGCGGAAGCCAGATCCATTTAGCTTCCGAAGGGGAAAGTGGTCCGACTACCGACACCGCAAGAGAAAGTGCGCCGATCGGAAGAGGGAAGCAAAGGAGCGTCCGCCGTTGCGGAAGCCAAAGCCATTTGACTTCCGACGTCAGAATTCTGCCGACGTCCGACGTCCGAACTGTTCTAAGTGCCAAATCGGAAGGGAAAGTGTTCCGGGAGCCGATTCGGCGGAAGAGAGAATGGAAGAGGAGCCGATTCGGCGGAAGAAAGAATGGAAGAGGATCCGATTCAGTGGAAGACAAAGTCATCCGACTTCCGATGTGGAAAGTCATTCGACTTCCGACGTGAAGGAAAGGAAAATTTTGAGTTTTCCATGAGATTTCTCAGCCGATTTTAACTATTTTCAGAGGGATTTTTCCACTGTTTTCCAGTGAATTTCAGGCCTGAAAATGAGAAAATGGAAGTGATCTAATGTGCCAGATTGCGCGAAAGACATAGATTTACAAAAAAAAACGAGGGCGTTGCCCTCGACTCGCCCTGCAAGGGAAGCCACAAGGGGGCAAGCCCCCTTGACCCTCGTCGTCCCTTGAGACAGTCATTCTATGTTTTGGGCAATTTAGTAAAACCCAAAATTCATAAAAGTTGAATGGTGCAATGGAAGTGGGGTGGCTGAAGTTGGCACCCAGTCCAAAGTATAGCTGTGTGTAAAACGCAAAGGTTTGCTGAAAGTCTTCATTCTTAGAAGGGGTGTGGTTTTCACACCCGAGGTCGGAATGACGCGTGTGAATAGGCGTTGGAAAGCTTATCCAGTGGGGAACAAGGGTAAGTCACCAGAATCTAAGCATGGAGCAGCAAAGTGCTAATGATGGCCGCTGTTATCAAATGGACAAATCTAGACAGTTGCATGCCCAGGGGCAGCAAGGACTATGAAGTCAACCAGCTGCTGTGTGGAAAAAGGAATTCCATGAGAAGATGAGGGACTTGAAAGGGAAGTTTTCCTTAAAACCCTATCTTGCTGACTTTAACTACATTTCCTAAGTTTATGCTTGAAATGCATGAGGATATGTATTGCATGCATAGGATATTGCATGATTGGTAAGAATATTGGGAAATATATATATGTATAACGAACCACTAATGATAATCATTGTTTTGATGTTGGCATTAGTGGAAAAACCAACGATGACATGGACCCGGATGAATATGTTGCTGATGCTGATGGAATTGTGACCAGCAACCCTATGAAGAAAGGGATAAGGCAACAAGTCCATGACAAAAGTTGGTGAGCAAATTCTGCAATCTTCTGCAAGGACCAACCAAATTGGTCATGTCAAGGGTGTGAGTATGACCCATGCAGGTAAGAGTTTGCTTACGACAAATTCCATGGATTGGTAAAGGTAAGAGACCTCATACCGTGTGCATATTGGAATGTAGAAGGGTGTCATGTATATATATATGTTGATGATATTGATTATAGTAATGCACCCTATATGAAGTGGACATGTTATATTAAATGCAAGATAGCATGAATGGATAGGCATTGGAAAGATTTTATGAACCTTGTAGTTATGCAATGGATGTATGCCTATGAAGGGTGTGAATGACTGATTGCATAAGTGTAGATGAAATGTTGTGATGCATTGCATGAATGCATTGAGATGAATGCATGGGATATTATGGAGAACTAATGGCTGAAATGATGAATTAATGATAATTCTGGAACTGTTTCAAAGGCTGTTATGAATGCAGGATAGTCATGATCAATTGGCTGCCAGAAATGCTCTATTGAAGAGCAGGGTGGTATGAATGATACGCTTGTGAAGTAAGGAGTATCTAAACATTTCATTTAATTGCATGAATGATGTGACTATACCTTTCAATGTTAGCATAATAACGATTGCATGAAGTAAATGAGTTGTGGTATATATTGATGTGACTAACAGTTGGAAGTATTTGAATTTTATAAATTCTGAAAATGCTTCAGAGATGGTTGTAGCAATGAGAAGTTATATGCATCTAGACTTACCAGGTGATTGGTTGATTGAAACTCATGTTTCAGGTAGATTATTCCAAAAATGGCATTGAGAGGTAAGACCCTGACCAATGCCAGAATCTACCATATGATATGCATAATAGATTGTTAAAATTCGAATTGTGAATTTCGGATTTGAGAAATTGCTGACAACCACTAGTCACTATTGGCTTGCATAAGCTTGTGTTTGGATGTTTGAAGCTTATGTTTCAGGTAGATTATTCCAAGAATGGCATTGAGAGGTAAGACCCTGACCAATGCCAGAATCTACCACATGAAAGAGGTTGTTAGGATTCGAATTGTGAATTTCGGATTTGAGGAATTGCTGACAACCACTAGCCACTGTTGGCTTGCATAAGATTGTGTTTGGTTGGTTGAAATTCATGTTTCAGGTAGATTATTTCGAGCATGGCAGTGAGAGGTAAGACCCTGACCAATGCCAAAATCTACCATTTATGAGAAGAAGTCTCATGGTTGTGAAAGTGGTTGATATGCATAATGGGTTGTTAAATTTGAGTTGTGAATTTCGAATTTAAGAAAGTGCTAACGACTACTAATCATTGTTGGCTTGTATGAGATTGTGTCAGGAGGGACACATGGTAAGTGGGTATTCATGTTATGATAGTAAGCATAAAAGTATAATGGGCATAGTAATGCTGCTTACAAGAAACCCATAATTGAGCAAGTCAATTTCTGTAGTAGACAGAATCGCAAATCCTTATTGAATTTGATTACTAATGTCATTGCTTGGTTATGGAACAATTAATTTGGATTGTAGTATCAGGTAATGATTGACTGTTTGGCTATTTGATGAATGTGTCAGGGGTACACATTGCAGGAAGATCATGTGAGATGACCTGCAGAAGACAAACGTCATGGGAAGGTTTTCCCTTATCTTGGAAATGGGGTTCGGGTGAAACGCCATTGGACATTTTGGAAATGTCTCATCTGCACTGCATGTTCGGTAGTAACATGAGTGAGGTGGTGTAAACTATGTCGGTAAGACATGTGTGAATATGAAACATGAAAATGAAGCAGGGATGGGGGCTTGGTTTGCTTAAACTTGGTGATTGGAAGCCACACAGACAGAGCTAGAGGGCTGACTTTCTTCTCCACAACCCCGGGATAGCACTGGAAGGGAATGCAGGGCCCAAGGGACTGAGTAGCAGAGAAGGGACCGATTCCTTGTGTTGGGGGTGTGTGGGTGTCTTAGAAGTCAGGCTAGTTCTGGTGTAGGTGTTCCTAGCTCTGCAGCGAGCTCACCAGCTTAGCATTCATCCTTTCCCAACTCCTTGACGGTGCCTAACAGATACAAAGGCATACTGCGACGGCAAATGGATAAGTGTTCTGTAACCCTTGCTATGAATATGCCTGTTTAATTATTAAATTTCCATATGCAGAACATGTTTTGATTTATTTCCATGTTGACTGATTGCTTGAGTATGGATAGGGCTTGCATGGCACACACCGGGAATGGGTGCACACTTTTCCGATGTTGAGTCATGAAAGGGTTTTCAATATTGATTACACTCTGGGGAGTGGAAGCACTCTTGGTGTCTCAATACTTGATAGTGAATGATATGAAATGTGATTACAGTTTTTGAAGCAATGATGCTAATGAGTTTGCTTGTACTGCTTGTGTTGCTTGTGTTGACAGGTTAAAGGTAAAGGTAAATGGTTGATATAAGTGTATGTTGGTATAAGTGTATTGTGGATATAAGTGTGTTGTTGATATAAGTGCATGGTTGATATAAGTGTATGTTGGGCTGTGATATGCCTGAAGGATCCATAGTAGATCCTAGACCTAGAAATGGTCGTGTTAAAGTTCCAAGCCCAGTTGACATGAGGATGTACTGTTTGGACATTAATTATTTGATGTTGAGGAGTAGCCGGCGTGCTGACCTAACATCTGAGTCCATAGGTGATCCCAAGGCTTGCAAGGCGAAGCAGGATCCTGTGGACGAACGAGGAAACGCACAATACAAATAAGTATTGGATTATTTTGCTTATGAATATACATGTGTATATGATTTGGTTATGGTGTTGTAATCTCTGTTCTAGAGGAAAAATTGATGAGGATAAACTAAACATGTGAATTTATTCAATGTTTGGATATAGGTATCGCGGGAAGCGAGGACTATGAGAGCATCCTAGGGGTGCATGTGGACGTGTGACTGTCCTGGAAAGCTCGGAATGAGCGGTAATGGAGAAGGTGCTAGTAGGACAGGGGAGTCCTAGCAGTTGAGACAAACCATGTGGAGAGACTCCATGGTTTAGAGGTCTGGAATAGACCAAAGACACTAAGTGTCATGACCAAGAAGGATTGGTCCGGCATTCACGGTGAAGTGAAAGAGGATGAGAGCATGAAAAGCCACAGTGATGGTGTGGGATTCCAGGATGGAACAAAACAAAGAGGGGAAGAACTCTTGCTGCTCTCTCTTGCCTTTTAATTATATATAGACATATACATTTATGCATTGTGAAAACAAAGGATTGTTTAATGCATGTATGATTGAAATGAAATGTGTGTATTTGCTTAAAGTAAATTGTGAATGCTGGAATAGTTAATTCCCTGCCCAGGAATGGACATGAATGAGCTCATGTGCCTGTTGGGGGAAGGCATGAAAAATATGAAAGCCTCATTAAGGAGACTTGGACTGTCATGCCAATTGGGTAATTAACTAACTGATTTTAATATTATGCTTGGTCTGATAGAATTTCAATGGTGCATTTCACAGGTGAGAAAAGTGAAACCAGGTGGTGCACGTTGATTATGGCAGCAGATCAAAAGTTGTTGGACTTGGCTGGAAGTCTCCTTCAAATGATTGCCATGACCCAAGAGAATCTTGGGGAGATGCTCAAAATACAGAGAAGGCAGAGTGAAATGAACCACCAGATTTTGCAAGACTCTATTGGTTTGCAAAGGGAGGTGAAAAGCCTTCTAAGAGCAATCGGCAAAGGAAAGGAAGGTGGATCAGCAATGGGACATTCGTCCGAGCGACCCGATAAGAAACGATCCAGGCATGAAGACTCAAAGGAAATTGAGCAGGTAATGATGAAGCAGCCAGTGAGATGCTGGAGATGCGGAGGACATCATTTACGCCGGGACTGTCCAATGAGGGAACATGATGAGGGCAATAGCCGCAAAATTCCTAGACTTCGGGATCAGCTGGAAGCTGAAAACCAGCAGGAAAAGTCCATGGAAGCCGAGAGGCTTGGTCTTGAACGTTCAAAGTAAATGATTGAACGTGGGGCAGATCTGCAAACTTTGAAATTTTGATGTGCAATGGTATATGTATTGTATATATGTAATGGAACACCGAAGACGGTGTTACTCCAAGGGGGAGGGGAATGTAATGTCGCCGGTTTTGACCCCGTTTGCATGATGTATATATTGTAATTGATCGTGGTAAGGAGCTCAAGTAAAAAGCCCACCATCGATTTGGTTGTGTATGTTTCGGCAATAGAGGTAGTTGCCGATGGTATCTCGTGCTATTTGGCACATTATAATTCGGCATCATGTAAATACGCACATCAAATAAAACTAAAACCACAACAAGCTACGGCAGTGCAACGTTGAATGAAAAGGGCGTGATTCCAAATGATAAGGGGTGGGGGATGTCAAACCTTAGTCTATGGGTGAAAAACCCATGTTTTGCCACCTTTGTTGTTTGTCACCCTTTTGTCTCATCCAACCTTGTCAACCTCTTTAATGCTTCAGCTGGTGGTTGAGGAATGATGGCTGAGTGGTTGAGGGCAGTTATTGCCTTTGGGGAGTGGGGTGGCAGGACTATCAGTCCCTTGCCCACATGCCCACTCCACCCACGACCTTCCATTCACTCCACCTTCCCCACGAATCCATTCTCGCCCTGCCTGTTCGTTCTCCTCACACGGAGTGGTGGTCTGTTCATCATCCTCACGCAGAGGTCTGTTCGTCCTCCCTATGGCCTGTTGATTTGCGCGCAGAGAGAGAGGCTATTTCCCTCACGTGCAGGCTGGAATCCTCACGCAGAAATCGGGTATGTCTTTCCCGGGTATTTTGCTGTTGGGTGCAAGCTTTTCCTCACGCTCAGACCGTTGAGGTCGATTTCCCATGTGAGAGCCGTGCTCACTGTCTTTGTTTTGGGACCGTTGTCTTCCCTACGTTTTGTTGGCTGTGGTGTCCAATTTCGTTTTGGACCACTGTGTGTTCGTGGTGAGCCGTTTTCTGTTGGGGTCTGTGTTTGAGTTTCCATGGTTATGCTGGGAACGCTGTTTATTAACCTTCGTGGGCTGTGATTGGTTTCCATCACTCATTGTGAGTTTGGGTTGCTGAATTGCCCTGGTTTTGGTTGCTGTGGATGCAATCACCTTTTGGGTGTTGTGGCTGAGTTGTTTTGGCCACGTTAGGGCCAAGAACAACTCAGCAGTGTGGTTGGATTTGAGCTGTGTCTCACCCTTGGCTTGGGATCTTTTCCTGGTTGTTTTTCCTCCTTCACAGGGCTGTGAAGGGTTGTTTGGTTGCTGGTATGTAGTGGTTGTCCCTTGGACGGTGCTGGCTTGGCCATTTGTTGGAGGCCTGTCAAACCCAGCTGTGTTTGGTTTGCTGATTGTGTTCCCTTGGCTATGTGCAAGCCTGCAATTAACCCTTATTCCGGAGGAATCATGCCCAGCTCGGGGGTGGCAGCATTGCTGAGAGATTGATGAGCAAGCTGGCCTATGGTTGGGTGGAACGTTGCAGCGACGTAGTTGGTTGCGGGATTCTTCACCAAAAGATAAGCCTGCTATTATATTTCATCTCTGCAATTATAGATTGATGTCAATTGATTAATCGTAATGAACATGTAAATTTCTGGAATGTATGTGTTTTGCTTCCGCTGTATGATTGAGGATTTAGGCAATTGTGTATGCTTAGGCATCTTAATATGCATCCTGTAAGTTTTAATTCCAGCGTTGATTTATCCCTGTTTATGATCATGGGGCGGTTTGCCCGGTCATGTTTGATGTTCGTCGCGTCCTCTTCGCCAGTCTGAGGGATGGGGACGTGACACGTGATGTGAATGGGGTCCACATCTCACGTGCCAGCAGATGCCTTCCACATAATGCTAGCGTGAGCTCCTCCATACATTGACGTCACCCTTCAATACAATCTTTCACCACTTTACTTTATAACCAAATTTTGATTTTATATGAGAGGAGGTATGAATTGTTAGTCACATGGGACCCTTGCCATGTCACTCAAATCAATTTTTTAATTGATTTTGACCTTTTCTAGAATTTGACTTTAGTGCCAATTTGTCCAGATTTAGCATTAAAATGCTATTTTTATGCACTTTGAGCCCAGATAATGCCTCATGGGTTTTTCGGATGCCCGACTGATGTAGAAAGTGGTCCCATGGGTAAAGTGGATGCTCCGGGTGGGAAAACGAGTGTCCCCATGTCAGAAACAGACTCCGTATCTGACTTTTATTACAATCTGAAGTTTTTTAATTAAACCATTAAAAAATGGCTTAAAAAACGGAAAAAAAAAAATATTTTTTGCGGAAATTGACGAAACTCTAGGGGGACCTAGTACATGTCCATACGACTCAATTCGAATGCCTAGCATGGTGAAAAACACCGACACGAAGGCTCTAATAACCTCCCTAGGCCGCAACACCAAGATGACTGCCCCAGCTTTGGAGGTGTGAGTGAAAAACTCAGAAATTATTAGTCGTTTGTTCAACAACCAATAATAACCAAGGGAAAAAACACTCTGGGCTAGTCGGCTTGATGCTTACGTCTGGGAAGCCGAGCCTTTTATAAAAAATTAAATGCTAGGACATTTTTTACAATTTCCCCAAGGGGGTATAAACATGCGTTACAAAAAATAAAATGACCCTGGAGGCCTGAAAGGACCTTTGAACTTTGAATATGAACAAGTATCTTGTTCATCACTGGCGGCTCACTGAAATTCCAACTAGGTGCAGCCTAGTCGGTAACATCTGGCTCCAACTGTGGGACGTGTGATTGATCTGAACTTCGTGGAAATCGATCATACGAGAAACCTAGAATCTTTGGTTCTTGCATAAAAACTAGGATAAGTCAGTCACATGTATATAGACAACCAAATGAAACAAAATAAGCAGCAGTATATGATACAAAAATGATTTTTTTTTTTTGCAACTAATATACAGAAAATAATGTACAAAGTAATATACAGAAAATGAACTAAACTAATAAATAAAGTGCGAAGAGAGGTTTAGAGAGTGATGATACAAAGATGCCCCCATGGGCATCAGATATTTTCACTGAAAAATAGTTTCAGAATCTGTCCGTTGACAGGCAGACTCTGCTTTTCCCCATCCATGTCACTGAGATAAAAAGAGTTTTCACCCACCACATCATGAATAATGCAAGGACCCATCCATAAACTGTCAAATTTTCCGTGCTTTCCCGGCTTTTCTCTACGTTTGTCCCAAAGTAACACCGTGTCTCCTTTCTGAAAAACCCTTGGTTTGGATGATTTGTCAAAATTCCTCTTAACCTTATCCTGATTTTTAATACTCTGATTAACGGCCCTTCTTCTGATCTCATCCAACTCAATCAGCTCATTTATTCTACTCTGAAAGTCATCTTGATCTGAACCTGAATCTTGCAGAGTCTGATACACTGGTAACTGAAGATGAATAGGAAAAGTCACATTCATGCCATAAACCAACTCGAAAGGGGATTTTCCTGTTGCACTTTTCTTAGTAATTCTATCTGCCCAAAGTGCAAACTTGATTTTACTATCCCATGCCTTCTTGTTGTCATCAACAATCTTTTTTACGATGGTCATCAAGTTTTTATTGCTTGACTCAGCCAGACCATTTCCATGGGGATAGTGATTTGAGGAATGGGATAGGATGATGCCATATTTAAAGCAAAATGAAGACATTGCTACTGAACTGAAAGCTTTGGCATTATCTGTGGTTATCTTAGCAGGAACCCCAAACCTAGTGATGATTTTGTCTTCCAGGAAGTCCATAACCACCTTTTCAGTTGCTTCTTTAATAGGTATGGCCTCTACCCACTTGGTAAAATAATCTGTCGCTATTAAAATCCAAGTATAACCATTACTTGAATTGTCTTTAAATTTCCCAATGAAATCAAGACCCCATTGCTGAAAAGGGGCATGGATTACCACCGTCTTTAGGGGTAGTGCAGCAAGCTTCTGTTTTCCTGTGAATAGTTGACATTTCTGGCAATTCCTAACAGACTTGTGCACATCAGTAAATAAAGTGGGCCAATAGTATCCGTCTCTAAGGATCTTGTGAGCTGTGGTTTTGGCTGCGAAGTGGCCACCACAAAACCCTGAATGGAACTCCTCCAGGAGTCTTCGAGATTCTTTTTCATCCACACACCTAAGTATGAGACCGTCTGGGTTTTTCCAACCCAATCCCTCTTGGGTGAGGTAGTACTTAGTGTCTTGCAATCTTAGTGATCTTCTCTTGTGGCCCATTAGATGATCGAGACATGTTAAGTTGAGGAGGTAGAATATAATGTCTGCATACCATTGCTGTTGTTGAAGATGTTGAATTCCAGTTGAAATGGATGATGCTGGTGAACTGTTTTGACAGACCATACCTAAGGCTTGCTCATTTCCCTCTGTCATCATCTTGGCAAGTCCCTGCCCCTTGATTAATTTAGTGGGTTTGATCTCCAAGTCATATTCCTGGATCTTTGACACCCACTTTCCCCTTATACCAAGGCAATCTTGCTGAGACAAGATATCCTTCACTGCTGAATGAGGGACATAGCCAACCACTTTGGAGTAACCTATATAAGTTCTGAAGTGTTTCAAATATTTGACAAGGGCATAAGCTTGTTTTTCCATGGTAGTGTACTTAAGTTCAAAATTTTGCAAGGATCTACTCATGAATGCAATGGGTTGTTCTTGACTCTCCTTGTTCTTCTGCAACAAAACTCCGGCAATTGTGTCTTCTAATGCAAATGAGAAAATCTGGAAGTCTTTGGAGTAATCAGGACTTATCAAAACAGGAGACCTAGAGATGCAGTCTTTTATGGATGCAAAAGCTTCTTTACCTTCTTTATCCCACTCAAACTTAGCATCTTTCTTTAGTAGCTTCTGCATAGGTTTCATCAATTCTGCTAAGTTTGGTATGAATCTCCTTATAAAGTTGATCTGACCATTGAAGGACTGTAGAGCTTTCTTGTTATGGGGTAGGGAAACTTTCTTTATAGCTTCGACTCTCTCTGGGTCAATTTTGACCCCATCTTTGGAAATGATGTGTCCAAGCAACTTACCCTTATCAACTCCAAGTGTTGACTTAGCTGGGTTCAATGATATGCCAAACTTTCTACATCTCTCAAACACTTTTCTGAGATGAGATACATGGTCAGATCTTTCTTTTGAAAAAACAGTAAGGTCATCTTGGTAGATTTCTATTATTTTCCCAATTAACTCATTGAAAGCATAATCCATGGCTCTTTGGAATGTTGCACCTGCATTCAAAAGACCAAAAGGCATCCTTAAATACTCAAATGTTCCCCAAGGTGAGGTGAACGTGGTTTTGTGTCGATCCTCCTGTTTTACTAGCACCTGGTTATATCCTGAGAAACCATCTAGCATGGACATTATACCAGATCCAGTTACTCTTTGCAGTAATGTTTCCATATCAGGTAGAGGGTAATTGTCCTTTATGCATGAAATATTCAAGTTTCGAAAATCGATGCATATCCTCAACTGCCCATTCTTTTTTCTTATCACAACCAAGTTTGAGCACCACGATGAATGTCTGGTAGGTGCAATGATGCCAGCTGCCAACATTTTATGAAGTTCTTTCTGGACCATGGAGGCCAACTTGGGATTTATTCTTCTAAGTTTTTGCCGAAAAGGTTTAGCTTCTGACCTTAGGGGAATAGTATGTTGGAATACGTCATCCCGATAGGCTTTTAACTCATCATATGTAAAAGCAAACACATCTTTGTACTCCTTTACTAACTCTATTAAATCTTTTCTTTCTTTATCAAAAGCACCTTTTCCAATTTTTATATTTCTTGGTTCTTCATCAGTACCAATGTTTATTTCTATGTAATCATCCAACTTTATTGCTTCTTTCTTTTTATATCTGTCCTGTCTATCAAAAGTGTGCTCCCATTCAATAACCTTCATGGGAATAGGGTTTCTTGGTTGATCCTCTTGTTCAACATGAGAACTTTGCTCATCCTGATAGTTGATCTGACAGTAGGAAAATTCATGCATATTGTTAATAAACCTTATGATCTGATCGTCATCTTGAAAAACTTGCAAATGATCAAGGTTATCGGGGATTGAAGGCCTGAAATTTATTTCAAATTTTCCATCTCCTTTTACCAATTCCTCTGTGAACTCTAATGTCGAAGCTGCAACTGCAAGTTTATCTGCCTCACTATTTTCTGCGCGGGGAACCGCTATAAGGTCTAATGCACTGAAATACCCCATGATGGCCCAAACTGTATTTCGATACTTTTTAAGCCTTTCACTTTTACATGCAAAAGTTTTCTTAACTTGGAAAATAATTAGATCTAAATCACCTTTGATACTTAACATTCTGATACCCATATCTTTATCAATCTCAAGTCCTAAGACTAGTGCTTCATACTTCACCACATTATTGGAAGCATCAAATTCAAGTCTGTAAGCAAAATTGAATTTCTTGTTTGAAGGTGAAGTTAAGACTATACCGGCTCCTTTTCCAGTTTTGG
>LPNX010115998.1:132338-154121 GCA_001517045.1 Pseudotsuga menziesii
CGTTCATCAATACTCCAGCATTAGCTTCCTGCAAAAGATTATCAACACTAGCAATGGGGATTAAAAAATACCTGTGTAAACCGAAAGAGACTACAACAACAATGTAGATCCAAGCATGAAATCATACATATATCAAATAGTCTTCCTCGACTTGCAATAAAAGAGTAACCTAACAAGAATTACCTTTTATCTCTACAAAAATACCATTTCTTTCCGAAAGCAAGTTAATCCCAAACATATGCAAGCATGAAAACAAATACAGGTTACCTCACAAATGTAGAGTAAACTCTATCCAAACATCCATAGATCCCACACAGAAATTGCCTCCAAAGCCTTTTATTCACAACACTTCAAGAAAAATATTACAATATTACAAGCAGAGGTTCCACCTTTGATCCTCTACAAAGGAGAAGAGACCATCCTATATAGAAAAATGCCAAACCAGGGAGTGCCTCCAAAACTAGAGATGGAGTTGGCGTGAAATTGGGATAGCTCACAGTACTTTGTTGGCGCAAAGGATATGATTTGATTTGATGGGAAGATCACCTTAGAGGAGACGCCACCTCTCAAAAGGTAGGCGACCTCCCTCCATTATTCGCCACCACTCCAAAATCTCTCAAGTTAAGATGCCGAGCCCAAGTTTACGCTGCCACATCTCACGTGAACCCCACCAACTTCAAACAATGTGCGATAAAGGAAATAAATCCAAGTTTTAATGCCACTGTGGATAACAAAGGGGGTCCACGCTTTGATTAGCGCAACCTATATCACCATATTCATGAGCCGTGAAGCTCACGTCACCACTTCATCTGCGCTATAAACAAATCAGAACAAAGTATGGTGGGATGTAGAATAAACAATGGTTCTAACATGATGTGAATGGGGTCCACATCTCACGTGCCAACAGATGCCTTCCACATAATGCTAGCGTGAGCTCCTCCATACATTGACGTCACCCTTCAATACAATCTTTCACCACTTTACTTTATAACCAAAGTTTGATTTTATATGAGAGGAGGTATGAATCGTTAGTCACATGGGACCCTTGCCATGTCACTCAAATCAAATTTTTAATTGATTTTGACCTTTTTTAGAATTTGACTTTAGTGCCAATTTGTCTAGATTTAGCATTAAAATGCTATTTTTATGCACTTTTAGCCCAGATAATGCCTCATGGGTTTTTCGGCTGCCCGATTGATGTAGAAAGTGGTCCCATGGGTAAAGTGGATGCTCCGGGTGTGAAAACGAGTGTCCCCACGTCAGAAATGGACTTCGTATCTGACTTTTATTACAATCTGAAGTTTTTTAATTAAACCATTAAAAAATGGCTTAAAAAACGGAAAAAATAAAAAATAAAAAATAAAAAAAATAAAAATTGTGAAAATTGACGAAACTCTAGGGGGACCTAGTACATGTCCATACGACTCAATTCGAATGCCTAGCATGATGAAAAACACAGACACGAAGGCTCTAATAACCTCCCTAGGCCGCAACACCAAGATGACTACCCCATCTTTGGAGGTGTGAGTGAAAAACTCAGAAATTATTAGTTGTTTGTTCAACAACCAATAATAACCAAGGGAAAAAACACTCTGGGATAGTCGGCTTGATGCTTAAGTCTGGGAAGCCGAGCCTTTTATAAAAAATTAAATGCTAGGACATTTTTTACAATTTCCCCAAGGGGGTATAAACATGTGTTACAAAAAATAAACGACCCTGGAGGCCTGAAAGGACCTTTGAACTTATGAACAAGTATCTTGTTCATCACTGGCGGCTCACTGAAAGTCCAACTAGGTGCAGCCTGGTCGGTAACACCTTATAGAGTCAAAGATAGTCTTAAGTGCTTGGGTTGCTTGATACAAGAGTTCAAAGTGGTAACGTTTGTGAGATCATTTTGCAATTGTTCTTGGTTTATTTTATTGTATATTTTATGTAATCTTGTTTTAGGTGTCTAGGAAACCTATTCGAAAATACTTTCATTGGTTCCGTTCAAAGACATGACAGACCGGTCTTGAATCACGAGCTAGGTGTTCAGAGAATTTAACCAGTGAGTGTCCAGATTGGGAAGCCTAGCGCCCACACTTGGAATTTGCTCACTACCTGAGTATTTATTGAGATAACGTCGGTGCGTTGGTTATGGGGTTGAAAGTTTTATTATGTTGAATCTTATAAGATTAATAGTCCAATGCCGTTTCTGAGTAATCCTATTGTTATCACCAACCTTGTAGCTGCCTGTGCAAGATGGATCTAGGATGGATGGTAGAGGGGCAAGCAACTAAGGAGGTGGAACCCAGACTGCCTAGACTCCCAAAGAGATGGTTTTCACGCCAATCAAGGCAGTCTTCGCTTTATGTTGTCTGAGTCCAAGACAATAATGGGGGAGACCCAGATCTGCTCCCGATAAGAGAGATCAGACCTAGACACCAGATTAGATCAAAATAAACTTTGAGGTATGTAAGGTGTAAGGTGTTTAGAAACTCTAGATCTACAGTAGGATTCAGTAGATGGATCAGGACTTCAGTAGTATATTGGCTGATCCAAAGCAGTAATAGGATGACCTTTGGGGGAAATGGTTAAATCTAGGGTTTTGGTACTAGCAACTAAAGAAGATGATCTCTGCCTTGGGAAGCATAACCGAGGTAGGATGGGCAGGAAAATAGTCGAGACTATCTAGTACCTGGCTGACAGACTCAATAAAAAGGGTGAACAGGTGTGATGGTTTGAGTCATCAAGGAACAACCAATTTCGAGGGGAAGAGGTCAATTCAGGGCTAGCGCTAAGGATGGGAGATCAGTGCATTTCGTGCATTGGGAAATGGAGTCAGTATACACCCAGCGTTGAGGTGAACCCACCTAGGGTAGACCCTGATCTGTGAACCTAGATAAGTGTTTTGGTCCGGATGGCTCAGTTAAGGTAGGAATTCAGTCAAGGAAGGCTAGCGCTAGGGTTGGATGAGACACATCTATTGATCTAAGGCCACCAGCAGACAACCAGCTCAGCGTTGAAGAGGAAATGGGATCAGGAGGGCCTGATCTACACACTCGGTTCAGAGAAATTTAGGAAAAGTCAGATCCCGAAAAAGTCAAAGTTGATGAATGAGGCTAAGAGGATGAAAAACTGATTTCTTCAGATCTAGGGCAAGCAGGCTGGATCTAGCTTAGTGTTAGGGGTGTTCTGGAGTGCTCAGGACCTGATCTATCAGCCCAGTCTATCAGATTTCGAAAATAGTAAACTCCGGAAAGGTCCAGTTTTTCAGTGATGGCACTAGGGTTGTTTTTAGTCTAAAATTCAGATCTAGGCCGGCACTAGGGTTGTTTTCAGTCTAAAATTCAGATCTAGGTCATACTGTCATGAATCTGAACAGCGTTGGGGGTTATTTGGAATGTGTGAGACCCGATCTATCAGTCTATGAAGTCAAAAATCAGAAAAAATCAAAACCCTAGCAGGTCAAATTTTCAGTGGGGGTGTTATGCAGTTTTTAGACAATATTTCAAATCTAGGTCAAACCAGCAGGAATTTGACCAGCGTTGCAGTAGATTTAGTGAGGGGGAGGCCCGATCTATGAAACCTAGCAGTGGTTTGGCCAAAGATAGGACGGTTCTCAGATTTAGTACTTTTTAGTGTTTTTTCAGTATTTTAAGGATTTTCAGAAAAATGGAAGGAAAACACGTACAATGGATTGAGATCTGCTAAAGAGAAGAGAATTACTTGTTAGATCGTACCTGGAAATGCTTGTAGAAGCCTTAACAGCGATGATCCTTGCTATCCCAATCAATTCTGGAAGATCCACGTGATTTCTATGACGGATGTAAGCCCCAAGCCACCAATGCGTCCCCTACCCTGCATGAGCAAACGTCAACAATATTAGATTTGCTAAGACAAGATAAAGAAACCAAATGCTATAGGAAAGTGAAAATAAGTAATCATAGATCACAATGACACTAATGAAAACCCCCTGATCTGAGACGAAGATAACTGAACGAGTTGAGGTCCCCTTGCAAAAATGCTCCAGCCAAAAACGCCCTCCTATAGACAAGACAATGATAATAGAAAAAATATAGATCTCACATGAATTTCCACAATGCTAGGAAGCAGAAGACTATCCAATCACCATTTGAGAACATCCAATGCAAAGCAGATCCAGAAAATATCCACGGAAAAATCTTTCTATTATTCAGATCCAAAAGCCAAAGACCCCTTACAAATGAGAAGCTCTCTCCTTTAAATAGAAATGAGAGAACCACAATCATAACCGAATCCTAACCATTTTCAAATCGAGTGGCTAAGATTAAAAGATAAAATATTCTAATCAATGGTTAAGATGAGCTCAACATACAATACATGGATCAATATAACCATAAAGTATCAAAGTGGACTAAATCACCCATCAAGAGGGTACCCCACTCAACAAGAAATAAATGAAGCACATGGTGGGTCCATGGAGTGTTAAATAACTCCCTATGGGTGCCCCATGGCATAATAAAATAATATAACATTTTAATTCTTTGACTTTGTGCCTCCTTGAGGAAATCGTGAGCCTCCCAAAAGCTCCAGAAAATAATATAAAAATGCCCAAAAAATAGGTGTGGGCCCAATCAGGTGCTGCAACTGCTGGAGAAGGTACAGAGGACATCAATCTCATCATCATGACTCATCCCATGTAATTTCCTTGCCACAGTAGCCCAAATCGATTTCTTCAATAGCCATTTAATCATTTATTAATCTACCTCGAGAAACGTGAACTTGACAAAACAGCCTGCTAGGGTTCCTGCGTTGTCAAACTGAGCCCACCATGCTCTCTGGGATGGAGGTACTATGGTACAAACAAGTGGTTGCACCACCTATGTCCATACAACGCCATAGGAGATCCAAATAAAACATCTCCCTGCTCAGACACATCATCCTATGAAGCAAAACTGCATTAGAAAGGTAAAATGAGCCTGATAATTTCTGTAAGTGCCCGGAACTGAAAATAAACTATCTCATTAGACTCAGAAAGCCCAAATCCATCTAGGGTGTATACTCATACCCTTTCCAGGTCTCTACCTAATCATCAACCATATCCAATAGACAATATAACCATCTGTAAATGATCAGATACCAATAATATAACTCAGACTATCATCCATCTACTGCAAGTGTTATAAGGCTAAGACATGCTCTACAACTCATTTAAGCAACAATCACAACAAGTAGCGGTCATTTCACTGGCGGTGTATCAACCAAATACATATATAGGGCTTTATTTATTATTACTCAGACTAGACTTTCAGCGGTATACTCACTTTATAGTTGTAGTCAATTTGCTAGTGACGGGTGAAGGATGAAATTTACAAGGCTAGGGCAAAGGATGACTTCCTACTTAACATCATGACACTATGGATATAGAAAGGAAAAACTCACTAAAACCAATGCCGAACAAATAACAACACCAGGAATGGCAGTGCCTAACAAATGATTGAGTTGTTTAGAGAGTGCTTATTCAACTGAGGCATCATGACTACATCAAGTTAGATCCAGTTTCATTAGGATCATAAATTTTATTTCCATGGCCCTTTTTGGCCTATCTGACTCTTTGGGACTTCACCAGTGCTTAAAAGCACAGCTAATCGCAGCTTTCATCCAGGACATATTTAAATTTATAAGGTCAGCAATATTTGGATATAGCATACATTTAACCATTGCTTTTTTTGGGACCTTTTCTTATACCTTGTTATCCACTTATTTGTACCATAGTTGGATTAGCTGAGGAGCCGCCAGTTGACAAACATGATAAATGTTTGATTCCAGTGTATCAGATGATCCGCCTTTGTGTCTAGCCTGTTTTGGCTAGTCAGTTGTTTTTTTGAATAATTATGACCATGGCCCTGCGGGGTTTGTAATAAAATGTGCTAGTAGGGTGTTTTGAGTGGTTCTGTCTCCTAAGACGTATAATTTCAACAAAGGTATTCCAGGGAGTTTTTTTCCCTTGACAATTATGCTTTGGCTATAGCTGAGTATAATTGACGAGGTTTTCTCCTGCTTCCTCCAAAGCTGGAATGCTCGATTTTGAATTCTGGGCCTTGAGGGGTTATTAGAGCCCAACTGAGTATATATAAACCTACTAGACATTGTTAGAATAGACTATGGTCATGTCCTAAGTCACTAGGACTCTCAGAAAAAAAAAATTGAAATTTTTTTACCGGACGCGTCAAAATTTTTATTTTTTAATTTTTAATTTTTTAAATTTTCCCTAAGTTTTTAATTAAAATTTTCCATAATTTAAATGGAAAAATTCAATTTGTAATAAGTTAGTCATCCGGAACCCGAATTCAGTGATTGAAAGCTCTAACCTTAAGCCAAAAATCATTCTTGATCAGCCATCCAGCCAGATCCAACTTTCAGATCATCATTCGGCCACATAACTCATATTTTCTCAAAAAAAGTCAGTTTTGGGGAAAAAATTGATTAATTAATAAAAATGATTATTTTGGAGAAAATCCAAATCTCTCCAAATTAATCCGAATTCAGCGAAATAAAAGGCTAAATGACATGGCATGGAGCATTTATGATGATTCCAATCAATATCGGTCAGTTTTAGATCAAGTATCAGAGTGTAGCAGTTGAACTATCAGTCACAAACTTGCCTTCTTTGGTCAAATCCATTTCTGGTTGAAGTGTGGGTTATCTATTGGTTGGATGATCATTACGAGGGAGGATGAGCCACCTCACCCCCCCTCATTACTCCAACACTCAGTTACAACTCAGTTGCAGCTCAGTTCAACTCCAAATCATCATGTCGAGCTCATTCAATTACTCCGGTGTTACTCTTAGTTTGGTTTTAGGGTTTTAGCCTTCTCTCATTGTATAAATAGAGGCTTCTTTAGCTCTATCAGGGT
Source organism: Pseudotsuga menziesii (assembly GCA_001517045.1). Lineage (NCBI taxonomy): Eukaryota > Viridiplantae > Streptophyta > Pinopsida > Pinales > Pinaceae > Pseudotsuga > Pseudotsuga menziesii. The sequence continues at coordinate 139,217 of LPNX010115998.1, forward strand.
GGAACTTTTGTGGTAGAGTTACTCTGTAGAAATTGTATAAGGCTTTGCTTTGAAGTTTTAATAAGAATTTCGACTTTGGAGGTGCATGAGCTCTTTGCATGTGGTATACATTTCATGGTTGAGGTGACATTGCTTATAACCCTTTGCTTTTAAATACTTTGAATGAGATCAATTTATTTTGTTAAATCTTAAGAGGGCCACTGTTGGCACGGTAGGGTAATCATTTGATGTTTCAAGTTGATTATTTATGCAAAGTAAATTAGAATCTTGATGAACATGAGTAGTTAGTAATACGTAGTGTTGATCCTAATTTAATTCTCTTAGCATACTTTCATATGATTTGATCTCACTTTGTGTTTGAGTTTTGATGTTATTAGGTTTCACAGGTTGAAGAAGGGTGTGAGTTCAGCTACATCTAGCTCAAGCTTCAAGCAACCCCTTTGTTTAACACTTTGTGATTGCAGGACCTACACAGATTGTATATTTCTCTTACAAAAGAAAGCTGAAAACTTCTCTTCCGCTCTTGTGTTCCATCCACAAGAACCCTTTCTTCTTTACCCTTTCCTTTTTCTTGTTTTGCATTGCTTAAGAAGTAGATCCACTCTTTCATTGTTTATGTTTAGATCTATCATCTTTAGGTTGTGTTAGATCTAATATTATTCATTAGAGCTAGGAAGAAGTTTGTACTTTCCATGCAAAATTTTTCTTAGTACAAAAAAATTTTCCAATTTTTTTATTTTTGCATTGTCTTTCTCATCACTTTTTAGTATTGTTAGCTTGCTGATTTTTTACTTTTGTGACAAGTACAGCGGAAGTGCTGGCGAAAAATTGAAGATTCAAAGCTCAAAAAAAACTCATAATCCCCCTTTCTTCATTCCCCTTTCTCAACTCGATCCGGAAGCCTTCCAAAGATAGGAAAAGAGGCAAAAAGCATCAAAGAAAAGGCATTGTAAAGAATTAATAAAAGAGGAAGTGGGATTAAGGCTCCCACACCCCACTTCCCCCATTTGGGGGAAGCCTGTATCGCCATTGTCCATATTTCATTTTTTCAATTTGCTTTATACCTGCAAAATAAATAAATGGTGAAAGTAGAATAGGGTAATTAGTTTCAATTTGTTAAAAAGCTTAGTTAGATTTGATTTCATTAGTATATTCTTGCTAGTTTCCTCTTATGCAATCTGTTCTCATGCTAGGTTAGGTTTGATTTCATTTTTGCTTGCATAAAAGTTATCAGAAAAGAAAATTTTGTTTGAATAATTGCTGATTAGTTTATCATCCATGAAAAGTGGAGTGAAATGTCTCTCTGATTATCTACTTGGTTAATGCATTATTTCTTCACCTTTTTGATAGAGTTTTGCTTACCCCCTTGCTTTCCCGATTAGGGCCTTAAAAAGCCCGAAAGAGACTCTTGGGTGGTTTAGATCTTTATGTTTCTTTTAATTTTAACAAATTAATTAAGTCTCTTGAACTTACAGTAATACAAGTCAAGAGTACTCTCTATCGGAGAGCATACTTAGAATTGCACATCCTTGCATTGGGCATTCTAGATTAGCTAAGTCTCTTGAACCACTGTCATAACACGGGGTCAAGAGCACTCTTTGTTGGAAAGTCTTAATCAATTAACTTAATAAAATTTGCAACACGCACCTCCTAATTAATTAACTTCGTTTTCTCCTTGCCGGAGTATGCTTTGACCGACCTCAAAATCGGAGTACCCAGAAACGGCATTGGATTTCTAATCTTGCAAGAAAAACGTAATAAAACTTAAACCCTGTAACCAATGCATCTGCGTTGTAAGGAATTTTCTAAAAGTACTTCTTAGTAGAGACGTCGGAATCCCCGCTGTCTAAGCTTCTCAGCTAGCTGGTCAATCTCTGCGATACCAATCTGGAATGCTGGGCGGGCCCGTTATGTCTTCAACGGATTGAACTTGGAATATTCTCCCGGATTTTTGACAAACCTTCATTGACACCCTAATCAAGACCACTTAAAATTCTTAAAATCTACCTAAAGCACTCGCACAACCTAATATTCGCTAGTTTGATTTCAAGACTTGTTATTTAATTCTTTGCGCATTTCAGTATTTTGACTCCATAAGGCACTGGTCTTGTAATCTGCATAATTATTATATTTGGATCAATGGTCTATGGCATGCTTTAATTTCTATCTGTGAATGCATAATTAATGAAGTTTGGAATCATTACTTTTCTTTTAATCTCTTGCCAGCAACGTGGATTGCTTTTATTTGTGTGTCAAACTCATAATAAACAAACACCTTTAATCACAATAACTCCTAAACAACATCCATCCGCGTTCGTAACCAATTAAAAACACTTTAACAACATTGAGCCATAGAAAAATCTTTGTTAGGGACTACCCCCTTGGCTTCATTAGGAGTTAGCCTAAACGGAGGAGCTAGGAGTAGGTGACAGTACCTAGCTCTGTGCTTGCCCCCAAGGTCACACCTCTCCCACTTTCTTAGGTGAGGAGACAGCTTTCGGAAGATTTCTGCTGCTGGTGTGCAATCGGCGGACAAAATCTTTTGGCACCATTGCCAGGGACAAATCTTTTTGTTCCTGGACGACCTTTGTTTCTTTTTAGTTTTTTACCTTTTTTCCCTTTTTTGGTAGAGTTTTTAGTCCAATCACTCTACGAAATTAGACTTGAATCCACCTGGCGACTCCACTGTCAGTAAACACCTCAAGGTATTCAACTAGAAGAAACTTTGAAGGTTTGCTCAATTTCATCCTCGAGCCTGAAAAGGTTTATAGGAGGAGATTGAACAAACTTGCTTCTTGTAGGGTCCTTGAAGAACTTGGATATGAGTCTGTTTTAGACATCCATCTTTTATTTCAAGAAAACTTAGAAAATTTTGAAAATAATAATTGTTTCCTTTCCACGATGGGTGAGTATTTTACTCGACTCAACTTCACTCAGATAGTAGGTCAACCCCATGAGGTTCCTGAAAAGGCCATTGATAAGCTTGTCACTTTTAGAGGCACTGATGCCTCTACCTCTACTGAGCAACATCTTAGATATTTTTCAAAACATTGTGGTGCCTATGTCAGGGGTACTGACAAACATGAAGATGTATACATGACCCTTTTTGCTCTATCTTTGGATGTTAAGGCTGGAAACTGGTATGACAACTTGCCAAACAACTCTTTCGCCACCATAGCAGCCTTCAAGGCTGTGTTCATCGAAAAATTTGGCAGCAAAAAGGAACCTAGACATCTAGTGGCAGCCTTGACTAGTATGAAGAAGTCTGATACAGAAACCATGAATGATTTCAACAATAGGTTCACAGAGTTGTCAAATTCCATCCGTATCCGTAACCAATAAAAAACACTTTAATAACATTGAGCCATAGAAAACTCTTTGTTAGGGACTACCCCCCTTGGCTTCATTAGGAGTTAGCCTAAATAGAGGAGCTAGGAGTAGGTGACAGTACCTAGCTTTGTGCTTGCCCCCAAGGTCACACCTCTCCCACTTTCTTAGGTGAGGAGACAGCTTTCGGAAGATTTCTGCTGCTGGTGTGCAATCGGCGGACAACATACCCTTCAAGGGGTATCTTAGCATTTCATTGCTCTTGCCCCTTTTCACATATGTTAAGAAACACAACTTTAGCATTTTCATTTTCCATGGGTGCATACAAACATTTCCAATATAAGTAGTACATGAGCTTTCAGTTTTAGCCAACAACATCTCAAGTGACTAGGGGGAGTTCTGCACAGTGCCAAACATTGGGACAACTGACCAGAATGATTTAGGCATACAATCCAACACACCAAAGGCAAGTTTTGTCACCAAATCAGAGCCGAGACACAATATAGACAGGGAGGTTTGTCCAACAAAAGTTCTAGCGAGGGGAAAAGGTCCTCCATGCCATAAGTCAAGAAGTTAGTTGGGTTGAAAACAAAACTGGAAGGTAATGGATGGGTGTAGATAGTGAAAGGTGAAGCCAACACTAGTAAGCCAAAACAATGGTGGGAATGACTACCTCTATTCTCCCTAAGGAGGGTAAAACCAATGAGTATAGATCATGAACTTCAAAGTCAGAGTAGGGACATCAATACATAATACAAATACATCCAAGTCCATATAATTATGACCGCCAGATCATGACACCCCATGTTAATACATGTCACAAAAATGAGTATAAGAGCAATGATAACCATAACAAAATATAAAAAGCTGAGTCATAATCATGCATATAATCCATTTGAAACATCATCTGTCCAATGAGAAAGCACTGATATACATCTGGGCATCAATAACTGCTCTATAATGACTAAATGGCTACATCGGTCCTCAAATCTGAGTGTCCTAAGACTCAGTCTTGACATGGGAGAGTACAATAGTCCACAAATATAATAATGATCCGGAAGCACTGCTCATCTCAGCATCTCATATGTAAGATATCTGGCTGAAAAAAGTACGGTCTAAAAAATAGAATATGGTAGCCTGGCTACTATATATGTGATAACACCGATTTTTAGGTCGGTCAGAGCATACTCCGGCAAGGAAACAACGAGATAAATTCGAATTTTATTAAAAGGGAGTGGTGAGTTATGAATTTTAATTAGAGCACACAAGTGAACCTCTCAGATAGAGAGTGCTCTTGACTTGTCTTTTGATAGAGGTTCAAGAGACTTTTAACTAATCTATATGCTAAGATGCAGTAAAAATGCAAAACTTATGCTCTTCGACAAAGAGTGCTCTTGACTTGTCTTATGATAAGTTCAAAAGTCTTGGTTCTTTTTAAAGACAAACAGATTGTAAGCAAAGAAACCAAATGATAGCTCAAATAAAGTAGAAACTAATCTAGCAATTAGTGTTCTGAGCAAATGTGAAACTAATCTAGGTACTTGAAGCAAATCTAAGCTAAGAACACACAAGACACTCTTCCCCAAATGGGGTCGAAACACAAACTATGGGAGGCTTTATCCCACTTAACCTTATTTTATTAATCAAATACAACTTTTGAGGATTTTCAACCTTGGAATGAGAAATGAAGATAGTAGAAATGACTTTTAAATGGGCTCTTAAGAGCTTTACAAAAAAGGAGAGTGTTTAAGTCTTCATGGTTTTGATCTTGGTTTCAAATCTCCTCTTGGTTTTGCAATCTTCTTCTACTCTTTGATGATCTCTTATTCTTCTTCTTCAAGTCCCCTTCTTGAGTTTGCTTTTGCTCAAACCTACAACACAATGCAAATCACACTACAAGCACCCTTTAGCATTAGTCAAATCAAATGAAAAGGAAACTAGATGCAACTAATATCTAAGTATAAAAATGAGATGCAACTTTTACAATGACATCTAGATGCAAAGCCTAAAATGAGATCTACTATATGCAAACTGACCAACTAGAATGCAAGCTAACAAGCTAAAACATAAACTAGAATGTGATTGAGATCTAGCTAAGCAAAGACAAATTCTTTTTATGATTTTTTAAAAATTTTAAGGAGGAATTAGGGGTAAGAAAGGGAGGCAAACGAAAGGAGGTAAGGGGAAGAAACGAGAGGGAGAGGAAGAGGTAGAAGGCTTAAAACGAAAGCAAGGAGGTAAAAGATCTAGGTTAGGACGAGAGCTAAGGGGAAAACGAAACTAGGAAAGAAGAAGGGCTAAGGAGAAGGCAAAAACGAAGGGGAGAAAACCAAAAACAAAAGAAAGAAAGGTGTTTTAGGGCTTCCAAGGTAACCAAGTGACCAAGTTTTAATGTAGTTTGTAGGATGGAACTTGAAGCAAACCAAACCCTTAGTGCCTTCTTCTTGAAATAATCCAAGCTGTGTAGATCCTGAAAAGAAAACTAATGTTAAACAAACAAGCTAGTGATCCTGAAGATGAGCTAGATGCAACTGAGCTCACACCCTTCTCCAAGATGGCAAATCCTGTCCAAAATCAAATCACTCAAACAACCCAATGAGATCAATCAACTAGCATGCTGTAATATCCCAAATCTCGATATTTTCTAATTCTATGCAAATATACTGAAATAGCCAGGCATGCAAATTGCCATGCAAAATTCCCTATTTTATAGCTAAAATTAGGGTTAGGGTTTGTAGGATAGAATGAACACTTACCACTGATAAGCTGGCTAGAATGCTCCTGAGAGAATATGCATGCAGCTAGAGCTGAATTGGAGATGACCTGGTATCTTCTACTTCCGGTGATACCCCAGCAGCACGAACCCCAAATCAGCTAAGGGTGACGTTTTCAGTGAAGGAGGTGTTCGATGAAGCTGAGAATTTGCAGGATTGATAATCTTCCCGTGCCGGAGAGAATGCCTGGCACATGCGGAAATTCTGAGGTCTCTAGGTGGGCTAGCGAATTGTTGTGGAGGTTCAGCTGCTCACCCCCCCCCCTTGATCCCGAAATGGATGATAACTGCTCAGGATGAGCAAGACCAGATTTGATAATCATCGGGTATGGGAGTATGATACCGATGATGAGAATGGTGCCTGGGTTTCGAAGGTAAACTGAGATCTGAAGACCCAGCGAATGATTTGGGCTTTCCAGCTGAAAACCCCTTACGGTTGCACACGTGCCCCTGCAAACAATCTCTCATGGATATTGGATAACTGTGAATAAATTGAAGAGCGTGTGGTGAACCTGGATGGCTTACCCTGGATGAGACTAGGGTAGATATCTCACTACCGAAACCCCGTTAGTTGAAGACGCCGTCTCCAACCCCAACTGTTGTGCTACTACTCAAGAGCTCCAAAATCAATAATCATCAAAAGTAAGTCTCCTTTCATTTTATCTTCCTTTTATAACTTTCAACTGCGAAAACCCTAACTTTTGACCTAATTAGGTCACTTTAATTTCTAATTTGCAGTTGATTTGCATGCATGCGCATAGAGACTTAAATGGGTGCATGCATCATTAAATAATGCTTAGATGTCATGCATGATGGTGGCCTTTGGCCCCGGTGGCCCTCTTTGACCTAATGGTGATAACATATTGATGCCCTAGATTTTCTGTAGATGGCATCCGTCTTTAGTTGATTCCGTAACTGTCAGTAACCACTTGAACCCACAGGAATCACATAGGTTAGCGGTTTTGGTCTTCAATGCCTAATCAGATGAGGACATTACAATCCTCCCTGCTTAAGATTGCTTGTCCTCAAGCAACTGCAAACTGGGATGCTGCAATACCTGTTCACCTTCCCATGTGGCATCCTCTGGTGGTAGTTCTTTCCATTGAACCAAGTATTCCTTAATTACCCGGTTCTTGAGTTTCCTTTCTCTAGTCTGTATGATCTGTTCAGGAATCAGTATCAATAGTCCTTCATCATCTAAAGGAGGTAATTCTGTTGATGGAGCAATGTGTTGCCCAAGGGTCTTTTTTAGGTTGGACACATGGAATACATTGTGAATTTTACTTTCCTGTGGTAGTTCTAGTTCATATGCCACCTCTCCCACCTTCCTGATTATTCTGTAGGGTCCATAGAATCGAGGTTTTAACTTTTCTGCTCCTTTCTTCTTAAGTGAAGACTGTCTGTAAGGTTGGAGACTTAAGTATACCAAATCCCCTACCTCAAAGCTCCGCTCAACCCTGTGTTTGTTTGCATATAACTTCTGCTGATTTTGGGCTGTCTATAAGTTTTCCTTCAAGATTTTAAGAATATTCTGATTGTCTTGTATCCAATCCTTTGCCTTAGGAGCCCTATTGTCTCCGAATGCTAAATCTGCATGGTCCAAGGCCTTGTAGCCATATAATGCCTTAAAAAGTCTCATCCTAATAGACATGTGATAGGTAGTATTGTAGTAGTACTCCCCTAAGTGTAGCCATTTAATCTAGGTTCACTGCTGCCCTGTTACGTAGTTCCTTAGATATCCTTCAATCCACTTGTTGACAATTTCACTTTGTCCATTTCTCTGGGGATGATAACTCGTGTTGGTAGCCAGTTTGATCCCTACTAATCTGAATAGTTCCTGCCAGAAGGCAACTGTGAATCTACTATCCCGATCAATGACAATGGTCTTAGGTAACCCATGTAACTTGAAGACCTCCCTGAAGAATAACTCAGCTACTTGAGCTGCAGAGTAATTAGATGATATAGAAAAGAAATGTGCAAACTTGGTCAATCTATCAACTACAACATATAAACAATCCTGCCCTTGGACCTTGGGAAATCTTGTAATGAAGTCCATGGAGACACTTTCCCACTTTTGTTTTGGAATTGGTAGTGGCTGAAGCAACCCTGCTAGATGGATGTTCTCAATCTTGTTTTGTTGACATATGCTACATTCCTGTACGTGCTGCATAACTTCCCCTTTGAGACCCTTCCATGAGAACCTCTCTCGGATCTATCTGTAGGTCTTCAAGAAACCCTGATGTCCTGATAATGGAGAGTCATGTGCTGCCTGTATGATCTTTTTCCTCAAAGTGGATTTTGGGACGAGGTATATCCTGTTCTTGTAATAGATGATGTCATCGACAATCCTGTACCTGTCATCCTGAATTTGTTCATCCAATAATTCGCAAGCGAATTTATTTTTGGAGTATTCTACTAGGAGAAGTGCCCTCCAATCTGTGGATATACTCATGCGAGATAGTGAGGCGGGTCGCCTGGATAATGCATCAGCTACTACATTATTCTTACCTTTTACATACTCGATCTCGAAATTGTAGGCTTGTACTTTGCTAACCCATTTCTGTTGGTGCTCATTCAGTTCCTTCTGCTCCAAGAAATACTTGAGGCTGTTATGATCTGTTTTGATTTTGAACTTACTGCCCACCAGGTACTATCTGAACTTCGTGAGAGCATGTAAAATGGCTATCATTTCTTTGTCATATCTGTATTAGTGGCACTCATAGTTCTTCAGTTTACGGCTCTCAAATGCAATAGGGTGATGATTTTGCATCAGTACTGCTCCTAGCCCTTCCCCTGAGGCATCAAATTCTACTACAAATGGTTGTGAGAAGTCCGGTAATGCTAAAACTGGACAAGAACTCATACTGACTTTCATCTCCTCGAAAGTTTTATGTGCTAGTTCTGTCCAAGTGAATGCTCCCTTCTTTGTGAGATCTGTGAGGGGTGCTGCAAATTGGGAGAATCCCTGAACATACCTTCGGTAATAAGTGCACAGAGCTAAGAAACCTCTTAATTCTATGACTGTTTTTGGCGCAGGACAATCTCTGATAGCTCGGATTTTCTCCATGTCAACCTGTACTCTTTTTTCACTGATTATGTGCCTTAGGTACAGCATTTCCTTCATGCCAAATTCATACTTGGACATTTTTGCGTAAAGCGAGTGTTCTTCTAGAATGTTTAGTACTTCGTCCCGGTGTTTCAGATGCTCCTCCCATGTTTTGTTGTAAATCAGGATGTCATCAAAGAATACTAGCAAAAACTTACGTAGCTGAACTCTGAAGGTATGGTTCATGCATGACTGAAAAGTGACTGGAGCATTGGTAAGTCCAAAAGGCATGACCAAAAACTCATAGTGACAATAGTGACAACGAAAAGCTGTTTTGGAGATGTCTTGGTCCATTACTCGGATCTGATGGTACCCCGAGCGAAGATCAATCTTGGAAAAGTATTTGGCACCCCGTAGTTCGTCCATGAGTTCATCAATTCTAGGGATGGGATACCTGTTCTTAATGGTTTTTTTGTTGAGTGCTCGATAGTCGATGCACATTCGCAGTGTACCATCCTTCTTCTTGACCAAGACTACTGAAGATGCGAAGGGACTAGAACTGGGTCGAATGTATCCAAGCTCCAACAATTCTTTGATCGTTTTCTCGATCTCATCCTTGTATCTTTTGGGCTGTCGATAAGGAGTGGTGATGACTACCCGTGTCCCCTCCTCTAGCTCAATAATGTGTTTAAAGCCTTGGTCTGGCGGTTTACCTGATGGAAGGTCCCGAAATACCTTTTCGTGCTTCTGTAACAAGGCCTGAATGTCACTTGCGTGTTGTGTGCTGGTTTCTAGGGGTTTCCTAAAGGTGACAAAACATTCTGTAGCCAATTCTATATCATCCTATCTGAGTACTATCTCCATTCTCTGTGACGAGACCAGTTTTGGGGGTTAAGTGTTCATGCTCCTCAAAACTACCCGTATGCCGTCTAGCCCCTGGAATTCCATTTCCATTGCCCGGTAGTCTGTAGTGTATTTCCCTATTGAATAAAGCCACTGAACACCCAATACTACATGAGTATCTGATACATCTACTACATACAATGAATCTATCATCTGATAGTTACCTAATGTGACATTCAATTTTGGAATCCAGTAGTTGCACTCCATGCTGGAGTTCCCGGCTACTGCTATAGTGAATCCTTCGAACTTCTCGGTTTGAATACCTCTCTTGGCTACCCAAGCGGAGTCATTAAAATTGTGGGTTGCTCCCCCATCAATTAATACTCCTACTCTGTGAGCCTGTACTACTCCTCTGACCCTGAGAGTATGGAATCTTGGTACTCCAGATAATGTAGCAATGACTCCCTCTGGTGTATCACCCTGGAGTGATTCTTCTTTAGTTGCCCGTAGTTCTTCTGTGGCTTCTTTCTCATAGTCCTCCTCATCACTGTCCGAATATACTTCGATGTAGTGAGCCTTCGTCTTCCCTGCACACCTATGTCCTGGCACCCATGGTTCCTGACAAATGAAACATAGTTTCTTCCTCCTCAAGTTTTTTCTAGTGTCCTCGTCTAACCATGTTTTCTTGGGAACATCCTGCTAGAAAGGTTTCTTGTACTTGTCCCTAACAGGAAAGTTGGTTTTGAGTGGGAACTTGTTCTTGGGGACTGAATCCTATAGATCTCTGGCTCTGCTAATGGCATCCTATAGAGTGGGGGGTTTGTAGGCTTTCACCCATCCCCATAGTGGCTCTGTTAGGGCCTCAGTGAATAACATAGTCAACCTGCTCTTTGACGCATCATGGTTGACGCATCTGTTACCATGACTGCTATCCTCTGGAATTCTGAGATGAAGGCTTCTGCACTACCTGTCTATTTGAGTTGAGCCAACTCCCTGAAATGTATCTCTGGATCCTTCCTGTCAAACCGCTCCATGAGCTTCTGAGTGAACTCGCCGTAGGAGTGTATGGTGTTGTGACCCAATGTCACCAATCCGTGGTACCACCAGTCGTGAGCCTCTCCATCCAGGTGGAGTGTAGCCAATTTAATGGCATCTGTCTCTGTCATGGGATTGAGTTGGAAATAGGTATCCAACTTTTGAACTCATATCCTTGCTGAACCTTCATGAGTCCCATCAAAGTTTGGGATGGTCAACCTACCCAAGGTTTTCTGCAACTCATAGTTGTGATTGAATCCCTTGTTGAAATTCCTGGGCCTGTTCCTACTCTTCATGTTGCAAAAATCCGAGAAAGACATGGCAGCATGAAACTCATCCCCTGAATCCCTGTATTCCTGCAAATAAGCCCCAAAAGGTTCGCTAGGCTCTACCTACATGACTGGACCACCTACTGCATATGCCAAGAAGTGAGGCATAGTAGGCTTGTTGGAAGGTCTGCTATATATGTGCGGTGTATTTTGTATATTGGTGTATGCAACCTTTCCATTGTTGCTTGTAGATCCTCGATCTATCGGTGACATAGTTTTAAAAATCGTCCAAACCGGAATCGGAACCGGCCGATTCATCGGTTCGGAACCAAACCGGGTCAAACCGGTTGGTTAACCGGATCGGGGACCGGTTAGTTACCGAACCGGCCGGTTTGGTACCAAACCGGTTTGGTTCGGTAACTAACCGGTCCAACCGGCCGGTTTCGAGCCTGACCGGTTCGGTTTGGAAAATGCCAATTTGTTTTCATTTTTTATTTTGTTTATTTTATTTTTTTAATTTTACCTAACCTATTCCCTACCCTAAGACCTAACCCATCCCATTCCCTAACCTAACTACCCAACACATCTACAAAATAAGACTACCGGTCGATATCATTTGACATTACCTTTGTCTTGTTTTAAAGTTGAAACTTGAAAGTTTGAAACCGTGGAGCAAGGAGTTGGAGTCTGGACGGGGTTTGACTACCGGTCGAGGTGTGCACTGTGGAGTCGTGGACTGTCACCTATGGAGTTCCAACTTCCAGCACTATAGTCTAGCTGCTAGCACTAACAAGTGAGTATTACAGTCTACTATTTAGTATTACATGGTTTTTATTATTTTATAAATTATGTATTACAAACTTAGGACCTAGATATTAGATCAATGGCAGCCAATAGCAACTAACCTCCAATTATTTAATATTATCAACATAACAGTCCCCCCTTCAAGCAATAAAGCATTTTCCATTACCACAGTCTTCTAGTTTGAAGTTTTGAACTTTGCACTATATCACAACATTCAGGCTTGCATTGGACAGTGACATAACCGACACTTTAAAGTTTAAGCCTTAAGGTTTAACAATTAACTTTGAGGTAGCCAATATAACTGAGTCTCTGCCTTAGCAATAGACTTAAATATCTCACCCTTCCTGAGAATAATGACAGTGATGTTGTCGTGGATATGCTGATATATTTCTTATATCAATTCCCAACAGACTTGCAACAGAAGATACGTGAATATAGCAGCCATTTCCAGCCACTGATTTGGCAACCTAATCACCAATAAATAATGTGAATGACCCACACTTTATCACTATTCATAGCAGTGTATCCACACCGTTTAATAGCATGAGCATAAATCAAATGATGTAAGGCTGTAAGCAGCCATTTCCACAAGAAATAATTATGGTCACTTACACCAACAGCTGATTGTCAAAAGGTAAACAACAGTATCAAAATTCCAGTTTAAAACAATCAGCATTACTAGTAGTTAACAGTCTCTGAGCCAACATAGAACAAACTTAGTTATTACTCCAAGCACTTAGTTTCCAAACAAACTGCTTTAGCTTACTGTGTTTGAGACTTGAGTTAATGTATGGAGTTATCTTATTCTTACTGTATTTAAAACTTTAAACTTTATGGTGTGATTCAAGATTTATTCCACAATGCTTTTTCAATACACAGTGCACACAATTCTCAGACAAAACAATTTATTTTATTCAACTCATACCAAAATTTATATTGTTCCCAAACATATGAAGATCATTTAAATAATCAGATCTGATAGCAAATTAAAAGACAGTCCTGTAGGTGACAATAGCAATAAATTAATGACCAAACTAACATAGAGAATCATTAACAAAGGTACCTCTCACTACCACAGTTCTGTAAATGACCAGAGTCTCTAATATCTATCCTTATGCGGCATGCCCATGCTTACAAAGGTACAGCCTACAGGCTACAGCAAGCTAAAATATAAATATTAAAAATTAAGTGAAGAAAACAAACATTACAGCAAGTAATTATGACTTTTTTTTGAGGAATTAATGTTGTTTTTTTTTATGTTTTTTTTGAGGAATTAATGCTCATTGTTGTTTCAACTCTCAAGCTATCCGGATTCCAAAATGGCCCCAAAAGCAAAAGATCCGGCATGGGCCCATGCAGATGTTGTTGATGGGGTTATGTATTGTAAGTATTGCAAGAAGTTGATTAAGGGTGGTAGAATTTGCAGGCTTAAACAACACTTGGTTGCCATCACAGGGCAAGTGAAGGCATGTGAAGCTCCACTAGATGTCATTGGACAAATTAGAGCTGATATGCAAGAATATTTTAAGAAGTTTGAAGAGACTAAGGCTAGGCAAAAACAGATAGAGGAAGAAGTAGGAAAGAAGAGGAGGCTCGCTAAAATGATGGGTGGCCGTGGGACGGGGACCTATGCTCCGGGTTCAATTGAAGGCTCTTCATCTATCCCTTCTACCGATCTTAGGGATCCTTTTGGGTATGTTGCACCCTCCGATACTACACAAGAGAAGGGTAAATAAAAAAAGAAGGGTGGCATTCAAAGCTATTTTACATCCTTTGCTAGTGCCAATGCTTCTCATATGCCTCCAACACATGTTCAGCCCACCTTAGATGACCATTGGAAGAAGAAATACAAAGAAGTTGCCTATGAGTACATAGCTAAATGGTGGTATGATGCTGATCTCCCGTTCAATGCTGCACGCTCTTCTTATTACCAACCTATGTGGGATGCTGTTATAGCTGCTGGTAAGGGCTTCAAAGGCCCTAGTATGCATGACTTGAGGGGATCTCTTTTGCAAAAAGAGATAGTGTCCATAGAAGAATACTTGAAGGATTTCAAACAGTCATGTAGCAAATTAAAAGACAGTCCTGTAGGTGACAATAGCAATAAATTAATGACCAAACTAACATAGAGAATCATTAACAAAGGTACCTCTCACTACCACAGTTCTGTAAATGACCAGAGTCTCTAATATCTATCCTTATGCGGCATGCCCATGCTTACAAAGGTACAGTCTACAGGCTACAGCAAGCTAAAATATAAATATTAAAAATTAAGTGAAGAAAACAAACATTACAGCAAGTAATTATGACTTTTTTTTGAGGAATTAATGTTGTTTTTTTTTATGTTTTTTTTGAGGAATTAATGCTCATTGTTGTTTCAACTCTCAGGCTATCCGGATTCCAAAATGGCCCCAAAAGCAAAAGATCCGGCATGGGCCCATGCAGATGTTGTTGATGGGGTTATGTATTGCAAGTATTGCAAGAAGTTGATTAAGGGTGGTAGAATTTACAGGCTTAAACAACACTTGGTTGCCATCACAGGGCAAGTGAAGGCATGTGAAGCTCCACTAGATGTCATTGGACAAATTAGAGCTGATATGCAAGAATATTTTAAGAAGTTTGAAGAGACTAAGGCTAGGCAAAAACAGATAGAGGAAGAAGTAGGAAAGAAGAGGAGGCTTGCTAAAATGATGGGTGGCCATGGGACGGGGACCTATGCTCCGGGTTCAATTGAAGGCTCTTCATCTATCCCTTCTATCGATCTTAGGGATCCTTTTGGGTATGTTGCACCCTCCGATACTACACAAG
>LPNX010115998.1:154661-193621 GCA_001517045.1 Pseudotsuga menziesii
ACTGGGAAGGTAGCAGATGGATTGTATTCTTGCCTTGAGCACATGGTCCCAAATGAGGCGGACCAATTGGAGATACATCGACAGATCAACTCTTTCACCGCCGCCACAGGTACCTTTGGCAATAATGTTGCTAAGATTTCAAGAGAGGAAGACCAACCAGGTAAACATTTCCATTGTTTGATTAACTTATGTTTTTAAAGTTTAAAGTTATTAACTACCTTGAATTAAGTTTAAAATTTAAATTGTTGAATTAAGTTATTAACTACCTTGACTCTTCACATTTGCAGCACAATGGTGGTAGGCATTTGGTAACCATACTAAATTATTGCAAAGGTTTGCAATACGGGTCCTGAGTCAAACCTGCAGCTCTTCTGGGTGTGAGCGCAATTGGTCTTTGTTTGAGCGGATTCACACAAAGAAGAGAAACCGTTTAGAGCAAAAACGGTTAAACGATCTAGTCTTTGTGCAGTACAATCTCCGACTCAGGTTCAACCAATTGATGAGCAAAAGACCTGATACGGATCCCATTGTGTTGGATGATATAGATCCAAACTCAGAATGGGTAGTGGAGACCCAACCGCCAGAGTTTGGCGATGACATAGATGTTGAGCTGGAGGACTTGCTGGATGTTCCGTTGGATGCAGATCCTTTACTGCCCATGCCATCAGTTCATATAGGTGTAGATGCTGAGAGAGCAGTGCCAGGCATGGCAGGCACTAGCCGATCAGGACCTCGTACTTATAGTCGTCGATGACGTCGACATTCAGCCAGTACTACTACTTCATTAGTAGATGACTTTGATCCTGAGGAGCCCGAGACTGAGCCAGATCATGATGCATTTGCTAGTCCTTCTGGTTCTTCTTCTAGTTCTAGTTCTAGCAGTGGTGCTGAGTTTGATGATGATCATTGATGATGTATTATCATTTATGTAGTTGATTATGTAGCATGTTTTTTGGACTCTCCAGGTCATATAGCCTTTACTATATAGGGCCTAGCCGCCTAGGCCTCATGGATTATGTATTTTGTTCTAGTATCCTAGATATATTACATGTATTATCATTTATGTATTGCACAGAGTACAGTCACAGACTTCAGATTACAGTGCACTTTGTACCATTTTGATATATTGACTCTTATATGGTATATACATGAGTAGATTTTGGTTAATTTGTCTTCAATGCCTTGGAATCATGGATTATAATCTTGAAAATGTTGTTTTCCTTTAAAATTTAAGTATTTGATGTATTTTTTAGCAAACCGATTCATTAAATTCAAATCGGCCGATTTATGACCAATTCATTACCGATTCCGATTTCGATTCCGAGTTGACCCTCGACCGATTCCGAGTCCGATTCTGATTTTTAAAACTATGATCGGTGAGGGAGGTGTATTGTTGTTACCTATTTCTGGTTTCATAGATAATCTATTGATTGCATTGAGTACATCTTTTTGCCCTTTGGCTAAGTCTTGCAATGCAGATACTAAGTTGCGAAACTCCATCCTGTCCTCCTCTTCTCCTATTCCCTTTCCCTTGTCAGAGTGTATACCTGTTTGTTCCATGTCTGAGCTGATATCCTCTAGTTGGATATCCTCAAAGTCCGCTGTGTATCTACTCCTTCTTTTCCTATGGGTTACGAAAGGGTCTCCTTCTGTATTCATCTATTTCTCATTTCTTAAGCC
Organism: Pseudotsuga menziesii; assembly: GCA_001517045.1. Taxonomy (NCBI): domain Eukaryota; kingdom Viridiplantae; phylum Streptophyta; class Pinopsida; order Pinales; family Pinaceae; genus Pseudotsuga; species Pseudotsuga menziesii. The sequence goes on from LPNX010115998.1 coordinate 156,342, forward strand.
CATAGCTGGACAAGAAGATAGCTCTGATACCACTGTAATATCCCAAATCCTAATATTTTCTAATTCTATGCAAATATACTGAAACAGCCGGGCATGCAAACTGCCATGCAAAAGTCCCTATTTTATAGCTAAAATTAGGGTTAGGGTTTGTAGGATAGAATGAACACTTACCACTGATAAGATGGATGGAATGCTCCTGAGAGAATATGCATGCATTAAGAGTTGAATCGGAGATAACCTGGTATCTTTTGCTTCCGGTGATACCCCAGCAGCACGAACCCCAAATCAGCTAAGGGTGACGTTTTTAGTGAAGGAGGTGTCCGATGAAGCTGAGAATTCGTAGGATTGATAGTCTTCCTGTGCCGGAGAGAATGCTTGGCACATGCAGAAATTCAGAGGTCTCTAGGCAAGCTAGCGAATTGTTCTGGAGGTTCAGCTGCTCACACCCCCCCTGATCCCGAAATGGATGATAACTGCTCAGGATGAGCAAGACCGGATCTGATAATCATCGGGTACATGAGTATGATACCGATGATGAGAATGGTGCCTGGGTTTCAAAGGTAAACTGAGATCTGAAGACCCAACGAATGATTTGGGCTTTCCAATTGAAAACCCCTTATGGCTACACACGTGCCCCTGCAAACAATCTCTGATGGATACTGGATAACTGTGAATAAATTGAAGAGCGGATGGTGAACCTGGATGGCCTACCCTGGATGAGACTAGGGCAGATATCTCATTGCCGAAACCCTGTCAATTGAAGATGCCGTTTCCAACCCCAACTGTTGTGGCCGCACGCTATGCTGCTACTCAAGAGCTCCAAAATCAATAATCATCAAAAGTAAGTCTCCTTTCACTTTATCTTCCTTTTATAACTTTCAACTGCGAAAACCCTAACTTTAGACCTAATTAGGTCACTTTAATTTCTAATTTGTAGTTGGCTTGCATGCATGCGCATGGAGACTTAAATGGGTGCATGCATCATTAAATAATGCTTAGATGTCATGCATGACTATGGCCTTTGGCCTCGGTGGCCCTCTTTGACCTAATGGTGATAACATATTGATCCCCTTGATTTTCTGTATATAGCATCAGTCTTTAGTTGATTCTCTAACTGTCAGTAACCGCTCGAACCCACAGGAATCACATAGGTTAGCGGTTTTGGTCCTCAATGCCTAATCAAATGAGGACATTACACATGCTAAGCATATAAAGATTCATCAACATTAATACAACTGAATATTTCTTGCTCATGAAATCTTGATACAAAAGCATAATCAATCAAATTATCAACTGTAAATGGGAGATTTTACGTTCTATGAAATGGACTTCTAAAACCAATTGATTTGATCACACATAAGCATTTGAATTGAAAAATATGGAAAGCATTCACCTCACAAAGTTCATTCACCACTAGCACCAAGTCGCATGGACCTCCAAAGTCTTGATCTTATTCCAAATAATGAGCATAAAGCAATTACAAAATTCGTCAGAGTAAGTTTACAACAAAGGATCCATCCTAAGAGAGAGCAAAACACCTCTTACAAAAACTGAGCCCCAGGGGGGAATTAATGAACCAGAGATCATGCTCAGTGTGACTAAGTGATCTAGAGCGAAATATGGGTGACAACTTGAGTTGATTTCTAGTTGAGGTGGTGAAGTAGGCGCCACCTCTCATGAGATCTCTCCATGCCTACCCCGGAGATGCCGAAATGCAACACGTATGACGATAATTGAGATAGTTCGACCAACCTCGAAGGCAATCACACTAAGGATAAAATGGATGTGGATCTGACCTGGCTCACCCTTCAATCAAGACGCCAAGCAAACCTAACCTCAACCGCCAGATCCAAACGCCAATCAGCTTCATCCCATTCACGCAAATCCAAATCCGTGCGGATGTCGTGGCATGAGGAAGGTGCGAGACTTAGGATAGAGGTACATGATAATATGAGATCGCATGATGTGACGAGGTCACTCCATATTTAAGTTGGAATAATTCCAAAGTATCTCATCCTCTAATCGTGACTTACGTGATATCACCATGGTGGGCGCATGCATTCTTTAGACATGTCATGCTTGGCCCAAAACTTTACAATATAATGAATCTTTTCCAAGGGATGAAGTTGCTACCAATATTGGACCAATGTTATACCATTTAAGATTTGATTTCATTAACGTGGAGGAGGTCCACCCCAATCCCATTCGCTAGCCTCCAACAACATCATCACATGCTAGCGTGAGACTCTACCTCACCTTCACGTCACCCCTTTATTTATATTAATTCAAACAATCAATTAAACCAAGGTTTATTCATGCCTATACATTATGAAGTGGGTCGTGAAGCAATGGGGACCTGTGCCAAGTCATCCCCACCAATTAAAATATTAACTTTGACCCTAAATTTGACTTTTTAAATATTTGGACATTAGTCCATTTTGTCCAAATTTAGCATTAAAATGCCACTCTGATGCTCAGTTAGCCGAATGATGCCTTTTGCGATGCTTCAGCTGGCCGAAACCTAGAGAAAGTGACCCCAAGGTAAAGATGTTGAACCATGCTGAAAACGGACTCTGGTACACACTTTTTTTACATTTTGAATTCTTCCATTTAAACCATTAAAAAATGGCTTAATAAAAGGATTTTTTTTTTTTCTCGGAATCAAATGAAACTCTAGGACCTAGTACATGTTCATACGACTCAATTGGAATGCCTAGCATGTTGAAAAACATTGACACGAAGGCTCTAATAACCTCCCAAGGCCGAAACACCAAGACAACTACCCCAGCTTTGGAGGTGTGAGTGAAAAACTCAGAAACTATTAGTCATTTGCTCAACAACCAATAATAACCAAGGGAAAAAACACTCTGGGCTAGTCGGCTTGATGCTTAAGTCTGGAAAGCTGAGCTTTTTATAAAAAATTAAATGCTAGGACATTTTTTACAATTTCCCCAAGGGGGTATGAACATGTATTTACAAAAAATAAAAGGCTTAGCCAAAAATTGGCTAACTCTGGAGCACACTGAACTTCTGAACTCTAGAGATGAGCTTTCATCATGCTCAATAACTGACGACTCAATAGGAAGTTCAACTATTGTACAAAATAGTTGGTAACACTGGTCACGGGCCCGAATTCATTTACTACAGCCAGGTCCGGGATCTCTACGAGCTCACTACTTCAGAGATCGAAAAATCACCCAAATTTTCGGGATGGAGCTGCCTTTGGGAGGTTTGCCAATTTTTCGTGCACGGAGTGTCACTACCATAAAATCCAACGCGAGTGTTTCTAAGAAATAGAATCCAAGGGATCAGTTTCATCTCGCAAGCAGCCGATTGAGCCGCCGAGAGTATCTTCTCTGCTCGTTTTCTTTGGCAACTGACGGGCGGAGTTTGGGTCGAGCCCATATGTTTACTGGTAGTTTGAAAACCAATTACCCCGATGGCATATTTCATATCTTTTCGACTGGCAGTTATGGAGAAGCCCCGTCCACCTGTAAGCAGAGCATCATCTCTATCGACAACGAGGAGAGTAGCTTTCGCGTGAAAGTTGGTTAACGGAGCTGCTACCCAGCACACGAAGTGTTCTTGTTCTGGAAAATATCGATCCATCAGATTAAGCATTCTTCACTAAAATTTTACTGGGTTATAAACTCGGGTATTAGAGCCATGCGTGAAGTTGGAACCCATTCTTTTTGATAGCCGAGTCTCTGTTGGCAGCTAAATCGGGGAGATCCAATTTCATTGATCTGATGACTGATAAGGTATTCTGTCACCACTAGCGTCAATCATGGAAAAGACCACGTTATTTCTTAGCAGTTGACTACAGGACAAATCATGGAGCAATCCACGCTGATGGAAATTGTGTTTTTTACCTCTAGTAGAGTCCACGCACCTCGCCACATACCTCCATGTGGATTTTGGTCCCTTCCTAGCAATGGGCATTAACAACCGAATACAAAAGGAAAGTCACTATTTTTGGGCCACGGGTCACTGCTTGGCGAGTTGGATTGGCCGCCAAATCCTATGCAGTTCATGAGTCAATCTTCTGCAGCAGTTGAGCAGAATTTATGTTGTTTAAACCATCAGTCCTCGCCACATAGTTGTTATTCGTCATCCACCTAGGAGATTTGGCTTAAAGTCCTTACGGGGTGACTATCACATTTTGTGGCATCTTCATTGTGACGTGGAGCAGTCTAGTGGCCGTATTGTTGATTCTCATATCAATTGGTTGGAGCAGCCGATATTTAGATTAAACGCCGAAGCTTGGGGCTCAACCAAATCAAAGCTTGAGCAGAGATCAGGATGTTGTGTTCCTATGGAATTCAAATAGTGAGGTTTTGGCTGGGACCCACACTTACACTTGGCAGCTGATGGCTCATTTGGAGGGATCGATCATTTTATTTTTTGGCATTGCTTTGGGTTAAGTAAGAGTTGGAACCACTAAATTGAGATTTCATTAAGTAAAATATGATTGCCTTGTAGTCATCTAGGGAGAAAAAGTGGATCTAGGATCACTTTATCCACCTTTTTCTCAAATGACTAATTATTTTATTTTTTTAATTTTTTTTATGCTTTTTGGAGAGCCTTTTTAGCCTATAAAGAGCATGGCTCTTTCATTTGTAAAGGGATGGAAAAAGTTGGGAGGTTTTTTCCCCATTAAGCTGAATAGAATAATCATGTTGGTTTTTTGGATACATATTGGGCATCTCTTTCATGGTTGCGTGTTTCATTATAAGCTGTAGAGTAAATCTAACATAGAAGGCTGTTAATCTAGTCCATTGGGCAAGCATTTGCAGTTGTCAAGTTGTTAGTTGACGTTATGTTTTCAAAAGATCTTAGGAGTAATAGACAGTAGTCAGTTATACTTATATTCTCCCTGTCTTTGATTATGGAATGTACTAGATTAATCTCACTTGTGTGAAACGCAAGGCCCCCCTTTCAGTCCTCTTTTGACTCCATTCTCCTTTCTGGTACTGACGCTAGTCTTCCCTCGAGGACTGATCCCCCTTCCTTCCCATCACTCAATCAAAATACCTTTTTTATTATCACTGTCTTTCTAAGGTAGCCTCTTCAGTTCGCCTTGCCCTTCGTTACACCTCCCTTAGTGATCCTACCTTAGGGAAACCCCCCTTGAGTTGGAGAAGAGCCAACCTTAAGGGAGGAAGAGAGGAGTGTGGTGACATTGGCTTCTCTCTTGAGGGTTGTCATCGAGCTGGTGTGCTTACTTTTTGGGCTTTAGCACACACATTCCAGTTTTGGGTGACAACATTTTGGCGCCGTTGTCGGGGACGAAGTCCAGTTCCCGAAATTTGGACATTGTGCTTCATTGATATTTGTGGGAAATTACATTGCAGATTCTTCTTCTCACATGGCGACTCCACGAAGGGACAAAGCCCTTATCCTTTTGCAGATTTAAAGATCTTGTTGGGTGTAGAGGTGAGCACACTCAATGGAAGGCTTTGAAGCTCTCCTTGGCGACTCCACAGTTTGGTATGAGGTATGGCTATATACATTTTTCAGATTTAGTACCTCATTATTTGATTTATGGATGATGATAGGGAAGAATCACGTGATATTTGGCACAAAGCTTACAACCCGCTGGATTTCTCAAATATCCGTGGATTTCCTAATGAGTGCTACGCCCGTGGGAAGGTACATGACATTCTTCTCAAATTCCATGGAAATGACGGTGTTTCAGCCACCCATCATATTGTCTCTCTTTGCAAATTGATGTCTGATTTTAATGTTCATCATGAGGATGATATTATGATCATTTTTGCTATAAATTTGGAAGGGGATGCAATAATCTGGTCCTATGGCCTTTTGGATGAATCCATAGATTCAGTGGCAAAGTTTTTCGAGAGGTTTCTCCTTCCCTGGCATGATGGAACAGTTGATGAGATTGAGCAGCTTGCTAAAGAATATGATTCTCTCATCCCTAGGGTCCATCCCGAGCTTAAAGAACAGACCATTGAAGGTCCAATCGAGGAAGCACTACAAAGGTCTTTGGTTGAAGATATTACTAAAGAGAGCCCGGATGTGGCTATAATAGAAAACATTGAAGATGTGAAGCTACCCCAAGCTTATGAACAACTTCATGCTGAAGATGTGGACTTGCCTCAAGTTCATCATATTGAAGGTAATGTTGTTGGTTCTGCATATCAGCTTGAGCAGTTTGACAATGGAGGGTTGTATGTGAGCCCTATCAACCAATGGATAGAGGCTTCTTGTGCATAGTTTGATTCTTCCTAGTATAATCTTTTGTTGCCTAACAATCTGATGTTTCAATTCAGCTTTATTCATGAGCAGATTGCAAGGCATAGTTGTTTTATGGTGAGTATATCATTGTCTTTGTCTCTAACAGAGCACGAAAAAAGGAAATTTGGCATAGAAAAGATGATAGAGTGGTTCCATTGGTTATATGCATATACTTAACAGTTTTTAGAGTCATGATAAGTTAGAGTAGGTAGGATGAATAAAGCTCTTGCATGAGCTTTTAAAATTTTTAGTATGCTTGTCTCTACATTGTAATAAGTGTGTGGGATGTGAATTGAGCCTTCCCCATCACATTGTCATCTTGTTTTTTAAAGTTGGTCTAAAATAAGAGGTTCTGGTGTTCTTGTGTACTCTCTCAAAGAGCACATGTCCCCATATGGAGCTAGATGTTACAACCCACTTACACAGGGTTGTCCACATGTGAAATGCTTTCAGTTTTTGCAGCAGAGTGACTGTGACATTTAGTTGAGGCAAAAGAGCAGGTGAAAAGTAGCTCTGAGAAACAGATTTAATGGAATATAAAGCATGTATATTTTTGCTCATACGTGACCCTAAGGTAATAGTCATTTACAAAGCAACCTGAAGATAACTTTCATGCTATGGAAGAGTTGTCCAAACAGAGATGTAAAGTGTCAGAATTGCGGTATACGGAAGCTCAGTTAAAATCCTGTTTTGTTTTTTCGATATCATGGAGAATGCGAAATTTGTTCGTGACCTTGTTATCACCAACCTTGTAGCTGCCTATGTATGGTGGATCCAGGATGGACGGTAGAGGGGCAAGCAACTAAGGAGGTGGAACCAAGACTTAGACTCCCAAATGGATGGTTGTCACGCCAATCAAGGCAGTCTTCGCTTTATGTTATCTAAGTCCGAGACAACAAAGGGGGAGACCCAGATCTACTCCCAACAGGAAAGATCGGACCTAGACACCAAATCAGATCAAGTAGGCTTGAGGTACATAAGGTGTAAGGTAATTGAAGACCCTAGATCTATGGGAGATGTCACTAAGTGGACTAGGGCTTTGGATGAGGGCTTCAGTCGTATGAGGGTTGATCCAAAGTGAAATACAAGTGACCTATAGGGGTAATACTAGATCTAGGGTTGAGGGACTAACAACTGATGAAGATAACCACTGTCTTGAGAAATGTAATCGAGACAAGGTGAGTAAGGACAGAGTTGGGACTGTCTAGTACCAAAGGGATAGACTCAGTAAGAGATATGACAATGTCAGATTACCTGAGTCATCAAGGAGCAGTCAACTTTCAGGGGAAAGAGGTCAAAAGAGGGCTAGCGCTAGGCTTGGAGATCAATGCTTGTTGGGCCTTGGGCAATCGAGTCAGTATCTGCACAGCGTTAAAGTGAACCCACCTGGGATATGCCCTGATCTATGGACACAGAAAAGTGTTTGGCCTGGAAGATTCAGTTTATAGGGAAAACAACAAAAGGAGGGCTAGGGCTAGGGTTTGGAGAGGCAGATATGCAGATCTAGGACAACCAGGAGACTATCAGCTCAGCGTTGGAAGGGAGATGAGATCAGAATGGTCTGATATACAAACCCAAGTCAGGAAATTTAAGGAAAAATCAGATCTGGAAAATTCAAAATCTGATGAGGGAAGCTAGGATGCTGAAAGTCAATTTTTTCAGATCTAGGGCTACCTGGCAGGAACTAGCTCAGCGTTGGGGGTGTTCTAGAATGAGGGAGACCTGATCTACAAACCGAAGTGATTATTTTCTGGAAAAGGTCAAATCTGGAAAAGTCAAAATTTTAGTAGGGGCGCTGGGGTTTGAGCAGTCAGAAAGTCAGATCTAGGGAAAACCAGTCACAATATGGACAGCGTTGAGGAGGATTTGGTGAGAGAGGTGCCCGATCTACAAAACCCAGCAGTGGTTTGTCCAAAGATCGAGCGGTTCCTTGATTAAGTATTTTTTGGATTTTTACTATTTAGGAGTTTTTCAGAAAATTTGAAGAAAAACAGGTACAATGGATTGAGATCTGAAAGAGAAGAGACTGACCTGTATATCTTACCTGGAAATGCTTGTAGATGCCTTGATGATGATGATCCCTGCCATCTCGATCAATTCTAGAAGATCTGAGTGAGTTCTAGGACCAACGTTATGCTCCAAGTGACCAATGAGCCCCCCTATTCTGCACAAGCAAACGTTAACAATATCAGATTTGCTGTATCACGAAAGAAAAATCTAGAGCTACATAAAAGTAACAAGATGTAATCATAGATCACAATGAAGCTAATGAAAACCCCCTGATACAAGACGAAGACGATCCGAGCAAGTTGAGGTCACCCTGCAAAAACGCTCTAGCTGAAAATGCCCTTCTGTAGACAAGACAATGATCCCGAAAAAAGATATAGATATCACACAATATTCCGAATGCTAGGAAGCAAGAGATTTTCCAATCACCACCGAAGAACATCATATGCAAAGCAGATCCAGAAAATATCCACAAAAAAATCTTTCTATTATTCAGATTCAAGAGCCAAAGACCCCTTACAAATGAGAAGCTCTCTCCTTTAAATAGAAATGAGAGAACCAAAATCCCAACCAGTTTCAAAATGAGTGGCTAAGATTAAAAGATATAAATGTTTTAATTGTTGAAATATTGTAACTTCGAAGAATATTCTATATGTATCTTTTGTGGTCCCCGATGGTCCTATCGGGAGAACCACTTGTATTATCTTGTACCCTGATGCTTCTAATCGGAAGAACTAATAAGAGTCATGAGGTTGTCCCCTCTAATTGTAAAGGTGGGTCATTAGCACCCTAGTGTGGTTACTTGAGCCTACATGTGTAACTCGAGCCTACATGTCGGATGAGTTAATTGAAGTGAACGGATGAATATAAATAGAGGTGTAGCTCTCCTCATTTGAGCACACACTCTCACTTGTGTAGCGCATTAGTGGAGAAGAGAAGTAGTTGGAGAAGGAGGAGGATCAGGCTTTGATCTCCTTGCTGGTTTTATCTTTTATCTTTTATCTTTTTGGGGCATCTATATTGAGGAAGCTTTTGCTGGGTTTTTCCCAGGATAAATCTTTGTGTTCCTTTTGTATTGTTGTGCTTGTCTATCTTTCAGTGATCCTATTTATATGCTTTTGTTATGAAAATGAAATGAAGTACTGATGTCTTAGCTAAGCATATGAAAAGTTAACATGGTATCATAGCCACCCTGAAAAGAAGACATTGTGCAGCTAAAGAATCTAGGGCTTCTTACTTTTTGGTTCTCTCTCCACAATCGATCAACAAAAGAAGGCTAGGCTGATTCTCTATTGAAGGGCGCATCTTTCTGTCAAAGCGGAATTCGATTCCGAGCATTTTCAGTTTTCGGTGTGGGAAATTAGGGCTTCTTGCAGAAGAATAATTTTTGAGTGAGCCCAACATAGGATTGCTCTCCTCATCAAAATCGAAGTTTAGAGACCTGGATCAAGATTTTTGGTTGGGTGAAACTCCGGGAAAGTCAAACCCTAGTTTGACCCAAAGCTAGAAAAACCCTAAATACTAAAACTGCTAAGTTTTGGTATATTCTCTATATCCCAATATTGGCGAAGGTTCAGGAGCTGAAAATTGCAGTGACCGGAGATATAATCCTGATGAACACTGCGTCCAAAATACAGGCTCAGATTCGCTATATTCTAGGAGATATGATCCCTCCAAGTTAGGGTTTCAACATCTTCCAGAATTCATCCCTAAACAGGACACCTAAGGAAAATTGCTATAGCTTGGGATACAGAGGTCCAAATGGAATTCCTGAAGATGTTCCAGAAATATCACGGACTGTACTTTCTGTGGTCCGAATTTCAGAACCTGAAGATGAACCAGTGACATGTGGAATGCCGTACAACTTCACTGTTCTAAACAGTCCTGTAACAGGTCACCTTGGGAAAATGATCATAAATCCCAATTGGTGAAACAAATTCTGATGAAACCTATGGTGTTGGATCAGGGATATGCGAGGTTACCGCAATGCGAAATTGCAGACACATAGGAGCAGTAAATTCGGAGATATCACAGAAACAGTAACAGGCATTTCTGCAGAAGAAATTGGAAAACTAGGGCTTCCTATTCCGGAAGTTTCCCTCCACTGTTTTCAGAAAAGGAGTACATTGGACAGCTCCATTTGAAGAGATCTATCTTTATATCCAATAAGATCTGAAAGATTCCAAGTTTTGAAAATTAGGGTTTCTCTGACAAACCTTAGATCAGCCAGCTTTGGAAGCAGGACGAACACCTCAAATCGATAAGATCTAATCTTTTGCTATTTGCATTTGAGGTTCTCATTTCAAAGTGATCTATCACATCAGCTTGATGATAAGCTTGGTGAAGTTGAAAACTTCCAAGCATGAAAGTATTTGATCTCTTTGAAGAAAATGAATTGGACACCTACATGAGTAGAGAGGTTCCAGTTCTAGAGGGAGATGAGCCTCAAAGCCTTACACAAGAAGAACTTGATCAAGGCCAAGAAGATCATTGTTGATCCAATCACGGATCAACTTGTACCACAAGTGTCTTCCCTAAAGACACCGAAGATGTTCGATGTCTTGATCAAGCTATTTGAAGATAAGAACATAATTCAGAAGATGGATTTGAGAAAACAGTTGAAGAATGTGAAGATCCAGAATGCATAACATCTTGAAGCAGTAGAAGAAGAAGCAGAGAATGCAGAAGTGGTGATAGCCACCTTGAATGGCCTCCCATGATCATGGGATTCATTCATGCGAGGAATGTGTGCTAGAAGAAAGTGATTACTTTCAGTTGACTTTGGGAAGAAGAAGAAGCTCGTCTCATAAGAAGAGAAGAAGAAAGATGGGAGCAAATTGAAGATCAAGCTATCACCATTCAAAGAAGATCCCTCAAGCGATGAGGAATATGAAGAACTCAATTCTTGACGAACCTCTTATCCATCTTATCATTTGGATAAGAAATGATGATAAAGCAGAATGATCAAGATGGAGTCTACCCACGAAACAAATAAAAGATAGGTATTCAATTGTCATTTCATGATATTGTTTTACATTTGATTATATTCAGTTGATGTGTTATGCATGATAGATTGTTTGCATTAATGACTGTATACTACTAATATGCATATGATGGGTAAGTAGCTCATGGTGCTATACAACTCTCCATTGCTACTTATCAAACGTCTTTGCTGACATATTGGATTAGTCTAGAAAGTTTCTGTGAGATATGGATGAATGTTGTATTGGCTAAACAGTTGCATGATGCATAAGAATTTGTTGTTATGCATATGATTTATGAAATAGTTCTAACCATGCAACTGGTGCATTTGAATTGTTGGAAAGGTCCTGTACAACCTCCTACAGGAAAAGAAGGATGAGACTTGTTCCAAAGAACAAGTGATGACAATTCAATAAACATGAATCTGAAGCTCCCAGGGTCAGAGACACCATGACGGAAGAAAGAGCTTCAAAGAGCGGTAGATCCACCTCGAAGGATGAAGACTACCATCGGTATGAGAGATAACTCAAGATGAAGAAAAAAAAATGCTATGAAAGAAGCTATAACAGTTGATCATGGGGAATGATGTATACGATATGATTTCGAGACATAAAGGAAAGTATTAGTATCCTCCTTATGGATATACAAGAACAAGTGTACAAAGCAAGACATACTCTGAAAGAATAGACTATGACATGACATACTCTATTGACCAGTATATATCAAGCATAGAACCACCTGTACAGAAGATATCTGAGTTCGACACGGTACGACATGATGGACAGCTTCCTGATGGATCGAGACTTTTGGGTTCCAACCTTTAAAGTTGAATGCAAAAGACTAGGATATGTTGATGAGCTGACAAGATGAACTCATGGAAGATGTTATGATAAAAGAATACTAGAATGATGTTTGGGATATAGTACTCAAACCAGAAAGCAAGAATGTGGTATCTTACAAATGGATTTGCAAGATAAAATATGTCGCTAATAGAAGTAAGGAAAGACTTGTGGCTAGAGGTTTCTATAAGAAAGAGGGAATTAATTCTGAAGAGACACTTACTCCAGGAAGCAAGGTACACTTCCTTCAGAACTATGATGGTAGTTGCTTCCATGATGAAGTAAAGACAATCCTTCCTTAATGGTATGATTGGGGAAGAGTTTTACATCGAAAGGATTTGAAGTTGAAGACAGATGGACTCATACATGTAAGTTGAAGAAGGCCCTCTATGGCATGAAGCAAGCTCCCAGAGCTTGGTATGGAAGGATAGACAGTTTCCTGTCAATTATGGGCTTTACCAAGAGTAAAGCTAATCTTAACCTGTATCTCAAGGTTGTAGAAGATGAACCTGTCATCCTGTTATTATATGTGGATGACTTATTCTTGATAGGGAAGGAGAAACAGATCATGGAAAGCAAGAAGAAACTAGCAGAAGAATTTGAAATGAAAGACCTTGGGTTAATGCACTATTTCCTAGGTCTGGAAATATGACAAAGTCCAGAAGAAATCTTTCTCAACCAAGGAAAGTATGCGGTAGAGATATTGAAGAGATTCAATATGTTGGAATGCAAATCCATGGCCACACCCATGGACTCCAACCTGAAGCTGTTAGCTGATGACTCATCAGAGTTAGTGGATGTGACTCATTACAGACAGATCATTGGGTCATTAATGTACTGAACAAATTCCAGACCAGACATTTGTTTTGCTGTGAACACCTTAAGTCAATATCTTGTTCAACCAAGACGGGTTCACCTAGTAACCGCAAAACATGTGATGAGATATCTGAAAGGGACTATAGACTTTGGTCTATACTATGATGGTAGCCATGAGTATAGATTGTATGGCTACACAGATGCAGATTGGGCTATAAGTATCTCAGACAGGAAAAGCACATTAGGTAGATGCTTTTGTTTGGGGTCTGCTATGAGTTCATGGTTTAACAGGAAACAGTCCAGTGTTTCTCGTAGCACGGCTGAAGCAAAATACATAGCAGATTGCTCTGCTAAGTTGTGAAGTCATATGGCTTTGGAAGTTGATATCAAGTCTCCTTGACCTGAAGATGGATACTACAATGATTCTATGTGATAACCAGATTTGTGATGATAGAGAACCCTGTGTTCTGATTGTAACACATAAAAATTCGGTATTTCTACATACGAGATAAGATGTAGATGATTATGTTTTAGTATTCCCATACTAAAGATATAGATGATGTTTAAGTATTTACATACTGTAGATGTAGATGATGATGATTCCGTATTTCTATACTGAAGATGTAGATGATGATGGTTTGAATGATGATGTATTGATGAAGCCTTTGTCTCGGGTAAAGTTCTAACACTTTCGAGACAAGCTTGGTGTTGTTCGAAAAGACCTTCCTCGAAAGGGGGAGTAATGATGTTGCAGTGGGGTTGTATCATCCCTGGGCACTTGCCCTAAAGTGATCCAGAGACCTCGGTCCTCGAGAATGAAGAGGGATTGTATCATCCCGGGACATCTGTCCAAAAGTGATCTAGTGACCTCGGTCCTCGAGAATGAAGAGGGATTGTATCATCCTGGTACATCTGTCCAAAATAGATCCGGTGACTTTGGTTTTTGTGAATGTGGTGGGATTGCATCATCTTTGAATTTCGGTTCAAAATGTATCCGGAGGTCTCGGCCCCCGTCAATGTGGTGGGATTGCATCATCCCTGAACCTCGGTTCAAAATGTATCCGGAGGTCTCGGCCCCCGTGAAAGTGGTAGGATTGCATCATCCCTGAACTTCGATTCAAAATGTATCCGGAGGTCTCGGCCCCCGTGAAAGTGGTGGATTGGATCATCCCTGAACCTCGGTTCAAAATGTATCTGGAGGTCTTGGCCCCTGTGAAAGTGGTGGATTGCATCATCCCTGAACCTCGGTTCAAAATGTATCCGGAGATCTCGGTCCTCATGAATGTGGTAGGATTGTATCATCCTTGAACTTCGGTTCAGAACGAACCCGGTGACTTCGGTACTCGAGAACGTGTGTTGATCCCGTAATTCCTAGAGGAAGGATTGTCTGAGTTCCACATATGTGTTGATCCTGTAATTCTGAAAGGAAGGATCATTAGTAATTCCGTAAAGACCTAAATCTCGTAATTTTGAAAGGAAGGATCATTGAATTGATCCCGTAATTCCAATAGGAAGGATTGTCTGAGTTCCACAGATGTGTTGATCCCGTAATTTCAATAGGAAGGATTGTCTGAGTTCCACATCTGTGTTGATCCCGTAATTCCGAAAGGAAGGATCGTTAGTAACTCCATAAAGACCTAAATCCCGTAATTCCGAAAGGAAGGATTGTCTGAGTTCCACAGATGTGTTGATCCCGTAATTCCAATAGGAAGGATTGTCTGAGTTCCACAAATGTGTTGATCCCGTAATTCCGAAAGGAAGGATCGTTAGTAACTCCGTAAAGACCTAAATCCCGTAATTTCGAAAGGAATGATCGTTAGTAACTCCGTAAAGAACTAAATCCCGTAATTCCGAAAGGAAGGATCATTGGTAACTCCATAAAGACCTAAATCCTATAATTCCGAAAGGAAGGATCATGTTGATGTTTTTATGATGATGATGACGTACTAATTGAAAGATCAAAATATGATGATGATGCTATTGTTGATGATGATGATGTTCTCTGATCGAAAGATCAGAATATGATGATGATAATGTTTCTCTGATCGAAAGATCAAAAGTTGCTGATGATGATGATGTTCTCTGATTGAAAGATTAGAATATGATGATGATGCTGTTGCTGACGATGATGATGTTCTCTGATCGAAATATCAGAATATGATGATGATGATGTTTCTCTGATCGAAAGCTCAGAAGTTGTTGATGATGATGTTCTCTGATCGAAAGATCAGAATATGATGATGATGATGTTTTCTGATCGGAAGATCAGAAGTTGCTTATGATTATGATGTTGCTGATGATGATGATGTTTTCTGATCGAAAGATCAGAATGCGATGATGATGATGATGTTTCTGATCGAAAGATCAGAATGTGATGATGATGAGATCCTGATGATGATGATGCCGTATTATCAAAGTATGATGATGATGACGTACTGATCGAAAGATCAGAATATGATGATGAGTTGATGTTAGAGTATGATGATGTTCGGTTGATGATGTTTCTGATCGAAAGATCAGAGGCTGATGATAATGATGATTCTGATTGAAAGATCAGAATGTGATGATGATGATATGTTGATGTTTTGATGATTTTTTCATGATGATGTTTCTGATCGAAAGATCAGAGTATGATAATGATGTTGTTGCTGATCAAAAGGCCAAAGTGCTGAAGAAGATGTTGCTGATCGAAAGGTCAAAGTGCTGAAGATGATGCTGATCGAAAGGTCAAAGTGCTGAAGATGATGTTGTTGATCGATAGGTCAAAGTGCTGAAGATGATGTTGTTGATCGAAAGGTCAAAGTGTTGAAGATATTGCTGATCGAAGCAGTCAAAGTATTAATGATGATGCAGACTGAAGATTGAAGATGAAGACTACATAATGTTGAAAAGCTTCCAATGATTTATAGATGTGTTACCCTGATGATGCTGATGATGTCCTCTATCTCTCTCCTACTATTGTTGTTGTTGATGTTGTTGTAGAATACCCTTCTCGTTAAGGGGGAGTGTTGAAATATTGTAACTTCGAAGAATATTCTATATGTATCTTTTGTGGTCCCCGATGGTCCTATCGGGAGAACCACTTGTATTATCTTGTACCCCGATGCTTCTAATCGGAAGAACTAATAAGAGTCATGAGGTTGTCCCCTCTAATTGTAAAGGTGGGTCATTAGCACCCCAGTGTGGTTACTTGAGCCTACATGTGTAACTCGAGCCTACATGATTAACTCGAGCCTACATGTCGGATGAGTTAATTGAAGTGAATGGATGAATATGAATAGAGGTGTAGCTCTCCTCATTTGAGCACACACTCTCACTTGTGTAGCGCATTAGTGGAGAAGAGAAGTAGCTGGAGAAGGAGGAGGATTAGGCTTTGATCTCCTTGCTGGTTTTATCTTTTATCTTTTATCTTTTTGGGGCATCTATATTGAGGAAGCTTTTGCCGGGTTTTTCCCTTTAGGGTTTTCCCAGGATAAATCTTTGTGTTCCTTTTGTATTGTTGTGCTTGTCTATCTTTCAGTGATCCTGTTTATATGCTTTTGTTATGAAAATGAAATGAAGTACTGATGTCTTAGCTAAGCATATGAAAAGTTAACACTAATCAATGGTTGAGATGAGCTCAACATACAATACATGGATCAATATAACCATAAAGTATCAAAGTGGACTAGATCACCCATAAAGAGGGTACCCCACTCAATGAGAAATAAATGAAGCACATGGTGGGTGTTACCACCTAAGTTGTACTTAGTCGGTGTTATCAAGTGAGCCTAGTGAACCGGACAAAGATGATTTTTTCGGATTTTAGAAGACCTTCAAACTTGCTTTTGGGACGTGTTTTTTTTATCTACTACATGTTCATATCCCCTTGGGGGAGTTGTAACAAAATGTTCTAGCATGGTAGTGTCTATAAAAGACTCGGTCTCCTGGACTCATTTGTTAATCCGATCAGCCCAAAGTGTTTTTTCACTTGGTTATTTATTGGTTGTTGAATAAACGACTGATAATTTCTGAGGTTTTCACTCAATACCTCCAAAGTTGGGGTGCGAGTCATATGAACATGTGCTAAGTTCCCCTAGGTTTTTTTTTTTTTAATTTTTCCACAAAACTTAGGCTATTTTTTAATAGTCTAAATGGAAAAATTGGTCTTATAATAAAAGTGGATTTAAAAGTTAGTTTCAGTCATGGGGGTGCTCATTTTCTAACTCGAAGCACCCAGTATGTTGTCCGCCGAATGCACACCAGCAGTAGAAATCTAATGAAAGTTGTCTCCTCACTTGAGAGAGTGGGAGAGGTGTGGCCTTGGGAGCAAGCACAGAGGCAGGTACTGTCACCTACTCCTAGCTCCTCCGTTTAGGCTAACTCCTAACGAAGCCAAGGGGGGTAGTCCCTAACAAAGAGTTTCTATGGCTCAATGTTTTAAATGTTTTTTGGTGGTTGCATATGCAGATGGGTGTTGTTTAGGAGTTTTCTGATGGGAAGATCACAGCTTTAACTTTAAAAATTTACAAAGATATGCTTGCGACATTTAAATAAAACACAACACTGATTGAATTAAACAAAAGCATCCATGATGATAAGATATTGAACAATACACCTGAGATATGAAAATAAAATAAAATAATAATAGACCAGTGTCTTATCCAATGGATATGGAGTCACAAATTGTAGTGCTGGGATGCTCGATACAAGAGTTCAATGTTTGTGCGATCGTTTTGCAAATGCTCTTTGTAAATTTTATCAAGTTTTAGTGATCTTGGATTATTATGGCTGAGAGAACAAGGTATCAAAGTCCAACCGAAAAAGTATTCTAAGTCGTTCCGTTCGAGACCTGTAGGCCCATCCGATATCTCGGGCTAGGTGTTCGAAGAATTTAACTAGCAAGCCGGGAAACTTAGACAAGGGGGGTTCCGGCGTCTTTACTGAGAACAACTCGAATGCTTTTGACAACGTCGGTGCGTTGGTTGTGGAGGTGAAGATTTTATTATGTTATCACTTGCAAGATTAACAAATCCTATCACCGTTCTGAGTACGAGTCCAACTTTTTAGGGTGGAAAGAGCATACTAGGTGAGGGATAGCAATGAAGTAAATTTTAAGTGGGGAAATGTGAGTTGGAATGATTTTATTGATGAGCACAAATAAAACTCTTCGACAGAGAACGCTCTTGACTTCGTCTTATGACAAAGTTCAAGAGACTTACCATGCACGGAATTAAAATACTTGAAACGAAAAATAACTAATCTACCCAAGAATCTCTTTCAGGTTTTAAGGCCTTAATCGAGAGAGCATGGGGGTAAGTAAAAAACCGAAATAAAAACAACTCTCTAATAGAGAGCACTCTTGATCCACAAAGTGAGATTCAAGAGATTTCTAATTTTAAGCAGTTGAAATACTTTTGAAAGATGAAAATTTTTAAAAGATAAAGTAAAGAACTTAACAATGAAATAAAACAAGCTAATCTAGCAATTAGTGTTCTAAGAAAGAAAATGAAATTACTCTAAGTAAAGCATATCTAATCTAAGAACACAAAAACAAGAACACCACAAACCTCCCCAAATGGGGGAAGTTCGGAGTGGGGGGTTAAAAACCCCACTCAAAAAAGAGAATTTTTATTAAGTGTTACACTTTGCCTTGGGAATTTAACCCTTGAAAATGACTTTTAAGATAAAAGCTAGAAGACTAATAATGAAGCTCTTAAGAGCTTTTACAAAAAGGATAGTGATGTCGCTTAGGTCTTCATGGTTGAGATCATCAATTTTGGATCTTCCTTACGGTTATCTCCAATAGTTTTAGATTCCTCTTGCTTCACTTCTTGCACTTAGTTTCTCTTCAACACCTACAAATGAACAAGTCCAATACTTGATATAAAAAAAAAACCTAAGCTAAAGAAGGACGAAAGGGGGCAAAAGAGCGCTGAAATAAATGACGAAAAGAGGAAAAAACGGGGGAGCGAACAACAGATAGTTGGCTGCAAAAAAGTGAGAAATGGGGCAGCGAACTAAACAATAAGAGGGTTGCAAAAAAGGTAAAACTGGGGCAGCAACTTAGGAGAAAAGAGGCTACAAAAAAATTGAAGAAAGAGGGCAGCGAATGAATCACAAAGAGGACAATCAACCAAAAGGTGGGATCAACCTCCGAACAAGGCGACCACTAGAAGCACTAGTCTCGAAAACCTTCCAGTCTAGTTGGATGTACGCAAGGATGCTAATGGGGAAAGAGAAGTAGCCATAAAATTATGTGGCACTTAGGATCAAATCCCAAGCTTACTTTCTCAAGTCAAAACTAACATATGATAACATAGAAATATGAAGAGAGAAGAGAAAGATTTTAGGTCCCAACTTAAGAAAAGTAACCAAGTAACCAGAAAGAATTGATTTTGCTTGATGGATGAGGCAAAGAATTCTTATGCTTCTCGACCTTTTTGAAAGAAGATGACTCCGTGTAGAACCTATAGAATGAATGTTAAAACCATAAAAGAGCTCTTGTATCTTGGACAATACCTGAAAGCAACACAACTTCAAGAGAAAAGCATGGATTATACAATATAGTGCTAGATTGTTAGCCTTCAACAATCATAAAATCAAATTCTTAAGAATCAAGAGAGAAGGGAGCAAAGAATGGTATCACCTCACAAGGTGAATCATGGCAAACAAAGAGCTTCCGCATTGACCTCCAAAGTCATTAACTTTTATTAAATCTTAAGCAAAAGATTACAATAGAAATTCTCCACAGCTTCTATTCCATAATCTCCATGAAGAAAAGAGTGCAAAGCACCTCTATTTATACAAAAGGGAAAGAAAATAGGGCTCAAATCCCTAAATCCGGACTAAGAGTAACATCGAAGTAATTGAATGAGCTCGGCATGACGATTTGGAGTTGAACTGAGCTGCAACTGAGTTGTAACTGAGTGCTGGAGTAATGAGGAGGGGTGAGGTGGCTCATCCTCTCTCGTAATGATCACCCAACCAATAGATAACCCACACTTCAACCAAAAACGAATTTGACCAAAGAGGGCAAATTTCTTTGATAGTTCAACTGCTACACTTCGATAATTGATCTGAAACTGACCGATATTGATTGGAATCATCATAAATACTCCGTGCTGAGCTAATTAGCTCTTTATTTTATTCAATTTGACATTTTTTGAAGATATTTTGATTTTCTCCAATTTATTATTTAATTAATATTTCTCATTTTTTGGGTTTTTTGAGAAAATATTAATTATAAGGCCAAATAATAGACCGAAACTTAGGATAAGTGTGTCGAGGGGCTAAATGAATGTTTTGGCTTAGAAAATAAGTGTTTATTTGCCAAAAACACCCCCGGACCACTTAATTATTACAAATTGAAAATTTTTAATTAAACCATGGTCAAAATGGTTTAATTAATTGAAAATTTTAATTAATTCCCTATAGTTAAAAAATAAAAAATAAAAAATCACCACGCGTCCGGAATTTTTTTTTCCGGACATTGTTTAAATGTATTCCGAGGCTTAGGAAATGACCATATAACATACCAATAGTGCCTAGTAGGTTCATATTTACTAGTTGGACTCTAATAACCCCCCAAGGCCCAAAATTCAAAATCGGGCATTCCAGCTTTGGAGGAAGTGGGAGAAAACCTCATCGATTATACTCGGCTATAGGCAAAGCATAATTGACAAGGGAAAAAACTCCCTGGAATACCTTAGTTGAAATTTTACGTCTTAGGAGACTGAGCCACTTAAAACCCCTACTAGCACACTTTATTACAAAAACCCCATGGGGCATGTTCATTTCAACATAAAAATAAAAATGACTAGCTAAAATTGGCTAGGCAAAACATTCTGAACTCCCGCTGCACTGAACATGAACATTGACCATGCTTGTCAAATGGCGCCTAAACAAGAGGTTCAACTATGGTACAAAATAGTTGGTAACATCTGGCTCCAACTGTGGGACAGGTACTTGCTTGATTTATTGATTAAAGAGAGTGTCCGAGAATCCAAGAATCTCTGGTACCTACACGTAAACAGAAGTGTCTCAGTCCCATGTATATGATATAAAAAAAATGCCATGATGAAGTACCAGAAAATATTTTTTTGCTTTTTCAAATCAAAGTGTAATGAAATAAAATCTTTTCTTTTTCAGCATATAAATGAAATATGATAAAATGCTAATATACAAAAGCTATGATACAACATTATGATACATCAAATATGGTACAAAAGTAAAGTACATAAAAAAACAACAAGGATGGATTTAGAGAAGCCCTAGGATGACCCCTTGGTCATCTTGGAGGTTGTTTCGATAAAAAGGCTTCAGGTGTTGTCCATTCATGGGTAGGCTTAATGTCTCTCCATCCATGGTGTTAAGCAGAAAATAATTGGTGCCAACAATAGCACGGATGATAAATGGGCCTTTCCAAAGGCTATCGAACTTCCCATGCTTCCTAGGTTTCTCCCTTCTCTTATCCCATAAGAGAATAGTATCTCCTACTTGGAAGGATCTTGGTTTAGCTGACTTATCAAAGGTGCCCTTCATACTCTCTTGATGCCTGAGTGACTGATCAAGGGCAGCTCTTTTAGCTTCATCCAAGTCTATGATCTGGTGGATCCTCTGTTCCATTTCCAATTTTTCTGTGCCATACTCACTCAAAAGTCTGAAGATTGGAATTTGCATGCTGACCGAAAGGGTGGCTGTGAGTCCATATACTAACTCAAACGATGATTTTCCAGTTGAGTTCTTCTTAGTAATCCTATCTGCCCACACAACATACTTAATCTTGCTATCCCATTCTTTCTTATTATTCGCCACAGTTTTATTGAAGATGGTCATTAGGTTCTGTTGAGGCCTAAAAAATCTCAGGTAACAACAATTTTGGCGCTAGAAAGAGGACCGCCCGAGCATGGCTGGCCGAGGAAATTCGTTTTCTCGAGAATACTCCACCAGTGATAGTTCCAAAACCAGTATCCCTCAAAGACCTAGTCTTGAAGAAAAAGTCACAGAGTATCTCTATCCCATTGATAACGAAGTAGTTGATGATTTAAGGAGAATTACAAGGGCATACACAAAGAAGATTGGAGGATTACCCATTATTCCTGCTTTACCGAAAAGAGAGTTTCGTAAAAAAGACCGTCCTTACTTGGACAACTCAGTATTAGTGGAAGACCTTGAAGAACTGGTAGAAACAGCCTTGCAAGAAGTTGACCAACCGCTAGATCAGTTGGGACCAGATTCCCCACACTGTTCTCCTTTTCGAACCCCTGTCCAGTCTGTTGTCCGCCGACTGCACACCAGCAGCAAAAACTTTCTAAAAGCTGTCTCCTCACTTAGGAAAGTGGGAGAGGTGTGACCTTGGGGTAAAGCACAGAGTTAGATACTGTCACCTACTCCTAGCTCCTCTGTTTAGGCTAACTCCTAACGAAGCCAAGGGGGGTAGTCCCTACAAAAGAGTTTCTATGGCTCTTAAGTTGTTAAAGTGTATTAATGGTTACGGATGTGGATGGGTGTTGTTTAGGAGTTATTGTGGTTTAAATGTGTTTTTTATTATGAATTCCACACATAAGACAAAGCAATCCACGTTGCTATCAAAAGAATTAAAAGATAAACAGTAATTCAAGACTTTGTAAAGATGCATTCACAGATAGAAATTTAAATATGCCGCAAACAAGTCATCCAGATATAACAATCAAGCATAAATTAAAAGATCATTTCCTTATGGAGTTAGAGCTCTGCAATGCTTTAAGAAATAAATCTAAGTCTTGAAATAAAGCTAGTGAATGTAATGTTGTGCAAGTGCTCTTGGTATATTTTAAGTATTTTAGGTGGTCTTGCTTATGGTGTCAGCGAATGGTTTTCAATAGCCGAGGAAATATTCCAAGTTAATCCATTGGAGACATGACGGCCCGCTCAGTATCCCAGGCTGGTATCGCGAAGATTGACCAGCTAGCTGAGAAGCTTAGACAACGGGGAGTTCCGGCGCCTCTACTAAGAAGAACTTATGAAATTTCCTACAACGCCGGTGCGTTGGTTATGGGGTTTGAATTTTATTATTTTTCTCTTGCAAGATTAAAAATCCAATGCTGTTTCTGGGTACTGCGATTTTGAAGTCAGTCAGAGCATACTCAGGCAAGGAGACAACGAAGTTAATTAATTATGGGGGAGTGAGTTGCAAATTTTATTAAGTCGATTAATTAAAACTCTCTGACAGAGAGCGCTCTTGACCTTGTCTTATGACAAAGGTTCAAGAGACTTAGCTAATCTAAATGCCTAATGCAAGGATATGCAAGTCTAACTATGCTCTCCAATAGAGAGTGCTCTTGACTTGGGTTATGACAAGTTCAAGAGACTTAATTAATTAATTGATTAAAATTAAAAGAAAAATAAAGAACGAAACTATCAAAGAGTCTCTTTCAGGCTTTTTAGGCCCTAATCGAGAAAGCATGGGGGTAAGTAAGATTATATCAAAATAGTAAACAAACCTTGCCTTAGCTAAGTAAATAAACAAAGAAACCTTTTTATCTTTTTCTATTTTATGTAAGATGAAATAATAAGAAATAAACTATCTAACCTCAATGAAAAACGCAACTCTAACAATTTGAAACTATTATATCCTACTTTTAGCAAATTATGAAACAAAGTATGAAAATGAGAAGACGATACAAGCTTCCCCCAAAGGAAGAGGGGTGTGGGAGCCGTAATCCCACTTTCTCTTTATTAATTTGTTTACAATGCTTTTCTTTGCTGTCCTTTTTTGCTTTTTTTCTTATTCCTGGAAGGCCTTTGGAGCAATCTGCAGAAGGGGGAAAGAAAAAGAGGGAATTTATGGTTTTTTAGGGCTTGATTCTTCAGAATTTCGCCAGCATTTCCGCTGTACCTGTTACAGAAGTAAAAAATCAGCAAGCATATATTGTTAAAAGATGGTAGGAAAGACAATGCAAAAATAAAAAGTTTTAAAAAAAATTTGGAAAAAATTTTATACTTCGAAATTTTTTTGAACATTCACATGCAAAGCATAAATTTTTTCCTAGATCTAATGAAGGAAACTAGATCTAGCAAAAGCCCTAAAAACAGATCTGAATAATGAATATTGAAACTTGGATCTATTTCATGAGCAAATGCAAAAAATTTAAAGAAGGGAAAGGTGGAGGTAGAAGTTTGAAGATGGAGCTTTGGAATAAGATTTCCTTATGTTTTTTCTTCTTGGACAAAGCCCAACTTTGTAGATCCTGAAAGACAATAGTGTTAGAAAAGTTCTTATGATGATGGAGATGAGATTGATGCAACTGAGCTCGCACCCTTCTCCAAACGGCAAGATCTTCTAAGACAATCAAACTTGAAACCCCGTGAGATCAAACAAAATAACTAGTATGCTATGAATAGTAAACCATGATCAATTCTTCATATAACTGAATACTTGTACTCATCTAGGTTAAGATAAACTTTGCATAATAATCCAAATTGACAGCTGTAAATGGAAGATCTTATGTTCTAACAATAGACTTCTAAAGCTAGTTATTTGATTAACCAAAGCTAGTTATTTGATTAACCATATGAGGAACAAATTTAAAACAAGGAAATAAATCACCTCATAAGATAGACATCCACCAATGAAGAAACAATCCCATAGACCTCCAAAGTCGAAAAGCTTTATTCAAATAAATAATGATTACAATTTTTTGCCGAGTTTCTATGTACAAAAGTCCATGTTGTAGAGCTCAAAAGAGCCTCTACTTATACAAAAAGGAAAGAAAATAGGGCTCAAATCCCTAAATCCAGACTAAGAGTAACACCGAAGTAATTGAATGAGCTCGGCATGATGATTTGGAGTTGAACTCAGCTGCAACTGAGTGTTGGAGTAATGAGGGGGGGTGAGGTGGCTCATCCTCCCTCGTAATGATCACCCAACCAATAGATAACCCACACTTCAACCAAAACCGGATTTGACCAAAGAGGGCAAATTTCTGACTGATAGTTCAACTGCTACACTCCGATACTTGATATGAAACTGACCGATATTGATTGAAATCATCATAAATGCTCTGTTCCATGTCATTTAGCCTTTTATTTTATTCAATTTGGTTTATTTTGGAGATTTTTTTATTTTCTCCAAAATATTCATTTTTAATATTTTAATTAATAATTTCTCCGTAAATCACTTTTTTGAGAAATTATTAATTATGAGGCTAAATGAACTTCTGAAACTTGGAGATAGCTGGTCGACTGATCATGAATGATTTTTGGCTTAAGGTTAGAGCTTTCAATCACTGAATTCGGGTTCCGGATGATTAACTTATTACAAATTGAATTTTTCCATTTAAATTATGGAAAAATTTAATTAAAAACTTAGGGAAAATTAAAAAATTAAAAAATTAAAAAAATTAAAATTTTAACGCGTCTGGTAAAAAAATTTCAAATTTTTTCTGAGGATCCTAGTGACTTAGGACATGACCATAGTCAATTCTAACAATGTCTAGTAGGTTTATATATACTCAGTTCGGCTCTAATAACCCCCCAAGGCCTAGAATTCAAAATCGGGCATTCCAGCTTTGGAGGAAGCGAGAGAAAATCTCGTCAATTATAGTCGGCTATAGGCAAAGCATAATTGTCAAGGGCAAAAAACTCCCTAGAATACCTTAGTTGAAATTCTACGTCTTAGGAGACCTAACCACTCAAAAACACCCTACTAGCACATTTTATTACAAACCCCACAGGGCCATGGTCATAATTATTCAAAACAAAAACTGATTAGCCAAAACTGGCTAGACACAAAGGCAGATCGTCTAATACATTGGAAACAAACATTTATCATGTTTGTAAAATGGTGGCTCCTCAGCTAATCCAACTAATTGCAAAATTAGTGGATAACACAGTCTCCTCCTCAATATCCACTCATAATCATGGCAAATGTGAATGCAAATCAGCCTCCTCCACCACCTGCTTGGAGTCCTAGATCTCCTTGAAACCTTACCCCTCCATTGCATGCTATGCCTCAGAATTTTGACAAATCATTGCCCAAATTTGAACCAAATGAAGGAATTCTTGTGGAAGATCATTTGCAGAGTTTTTATCTAGCTCTAGAAGGTTTACAAGCAGCATAACCTGAAGATGTAGTCTGCAGGTTGTTCCCGCATACTCTTAAGGGAAAAGCAACCTCATGGTACTTTACCTTGCAAGTAAATTCAATTACAAATTGGAATACCTTTGAGAGGTTGTTTAGAAACAAATATGGAATCCAAAAAACCCATGCTGCTTTAATGAAAGGATTAATCGCCCTAAAGAAAGAAAAGAAAGAAAATGTGCATAACTTCACTCAGAGGTTTGCTGCCTACATGAATAACTTTGATGCAACTGACAAACCGGCTGAGCACGCCTTAATTGAGTATTACACCTCAGCTTTTGGGCCTGACCTAGCCATGTTTGTCAAAAGATCAGTTAGGCCCCATTAGAGGAAATTTCAACACAAAATGGGCCTTTTAACTCTAATTCAAATTCCATATCATCATGTGTTAGCCAATGAAATTGCTGTAAATTTGAAATACCGTATAGGTGTTAAACACTTTTTTAATATAAATTTGGAGATAGGTATCATAAAAAAAACTACTTTTTTTGTTTGTATTTTCGACATATCTTCCCGTGTTTTTACTCAAATTTTGATTAGGAGAGCTCGTTGGATGCGGAATTAAAATTCCAAATCCAACAAGTACCCACTCGGCATACTTTTGATGGACCCCGATACCCCAAAAACAAGAAATACCTGAAAACCGTGATGATGATCACGTTTTTCAGGTATTTCTTGTTTTTGGGGTAGCAGGGTCCATAAAAAATATGTCGAGTGGGTACTCGTTTATGTCCGTGTCCAATGATCTCTCCCGATTGAAATTTTAATAAAAACATGGGGAGATATGTCAAAAATACAAACAAAAAAGTAGTTTTTTTCTTTTTTTCCTCCAAAATTAATAAATAGTATTTTATTATTTTATTAACTTTTTTTAAGAGACCCATTTTGAGTTGAAATTTTTTCTAATGATCTTAGTAGATACTTATGAGGAAGCTGAGAAGGTGGAAGCCGAGATGGAGAGTATAGACCAGTATCCTAGACAATCAGAAGAGAAGACTTATGGGAATAGAAAGCCTCTATTATTAACTAAACCTAAAGATGAGCGTTCACAGGATTTAGATGGTGTGGTAAAATGATGCAGAAATTGTCAAATAGAGTAATTGATCTGGAAAAGGAGAAGGATGCCCATAAACAATACAAACCTTATTATAAAAAGAGATATGATAATGGTCAACCCAAGCCTCCCTCACATAGTCCCTCGGCTATGAATTTGACAGATGTGGGAATGGAAAATTTCTGTACATTCCATCAATAGCCTCACTTTGAAAAAAATTGCCCACAATGGATAAATTCTATGACTTTAGTGATGAACCAGCTACTAGATTCCAAGTTGACAGAAACTGTGGATGAAAAAGAGAAGGGTAAAGAACCAACAGAGTCCCAAGAGGAAGACACTTTGGTCTTATGGGATTGTGTTTCCATGTTTAATATAGAGGATGAAGATATCATTGAAGAAGAAGAAATACCAGAGACAAATGTTACAACAAGGAGTCAGAGTTCAATGAAAGAAGATACCATGATACTACCCAAGATTAAGAAACTTCAAAAGAACATGAAAAAGATAAAAAATAATTCTCAAAAAGTTAATATACCAGAGTTTGTCATCACAAGTCAGAATCCCAAGACAGTCAATATACCTGTGAAGTTTACAGAAAACAAAGTTGAGAATGTCAAGAAGAACGCCAATGAACATGAAATGGGATATGACATTGTAGAAGACATTAAAAAGACTAAAGCAAACATCTCTTTGTTTGAAATGTGTAATCTACCCCAACAAAAAGAAAAGTTGTTGAAAGCACTTGAGACACCTATGAAGGAACCTCAGAATGATAATCAGGCAGATGAAGAGATTGGTGAGGCAATTATAGGAGGAAAGTCTAAATACAAAACTCCAACATTCCTACTTACTTTTGAAATTTTCAATTACAACGTGCATAACTGTTTGGTGGACTTTGGAGCATCAATAAATGTCATGCCACTTGCAGTTTGCAAGCAAATAAA
Source organism: Pseudotsuga menziesii (assembly GCA_001517045.1). Taxonomy (NCBI): domain Eukaryota; kingdom Viridiplantae; phylum Streptophyta; class Pinopsida; order Pinales; family Pinaceae; genus Pseudotsuga; species Pseudotsuga menziesii. Next base: position 184,347 of record LPNX010115998.1, read on the forward strand.
TGGTCAACCCAACCCAACTACAGGCCAAGTTTTCCAATTGGATAGGACTGCAGTGAAAGTGATAGGAGAAATGGAAGATGTCTTGATCCGTTTATCAGCAAATGAGAGGGTCTGTCAGTATATAGACATTGTTGTAGCAAATATCCCGGATGCATATGGTTTGGTTTTGAGCCGGGATTGGGCTGCAAAATTGGAGGGATATTTTGCATCAGATTGGTCACATGTATGGTTACCTTATAAAGGTTGTCAGAATCAAATAAAAGTATTAAGGGAACCTCAGACGAAACAAAACGTAACTCAGTTGGAAGGCAAGAATGAACCAGTTAATTCTGTTCTGGGAAACTATTTTCTTGAGCTTGAATCGGGAAATTACCAAGCTGAAGAAGCTAGTAACATATCAGATATCCAGCCCGATCTCCTTCAGTTTTCACGGGCTGATAAGATTGATTGTAATATAGTAGAGTTAGTTTCAGATGTAGGTAGTAGTTCAAATTCAGTATGAGTAGAAAATTTTTGGATTCTTTATTTTGATGGTTCCAAAACCATGGAAGGATCGGGAGCTGGTTGTGTCCTGATCGATCCAGAAAAAAATAAATATTTTCTTTCATGTAGATTAGAATTTGAATGTACAAATAACACAACTAAATACAAAGCATTAGTCCAGGGACTGAAAAAAGCAATGGAATTAAAAGTAAAAAATCTATAAGTGTATGGAGATTCCGAAATCATTGTTAAACAAGTTCGAAACAAAATTCATTGCATATCACCACATTTGAAGGCGTACCAAAATGAAGTTTGGGATTTATTAACAAATTTTCATGCATTCAATATTTCTTTAATTCCTAGAGCAAAAAATGCAACAGCTGACTTGTTAGCTAGTACTTCAGCTGCAAGGCTGGTACCTACAAATAACAGATGTTCTATTGAATTGCTTTTCAGGCCTTCTATTCCAGACAATATCACCAATCTGAGGGTGTTTGATAATGATCAACAAATATTGGAATATCTAATGAATGATGAAACCTTCAAGGGAGCCATAATAGACGATGAAGAACATCAAGCAGACCTACAGAATGGAAACTTTATTCCTAAAGGAGTCCGAACTTTGAAACAAATGTTTGATCTAGACAACAAGTTTAAAAAACCAGCAAATGTCAAGACACACAGTTTGTCTTTGCAATTTGAGCTGATAAATCTAGGGTCATTGGCTGAACCCAAATATGTGAATTTGGGGAAGTGTTGTTCACCTGGGGAGAGGAGAAAATTCATCAGTTTATTTAGACAATACAAAGATGTATTTGCTTGGACCTACGTAGACCTTAAAATTTATGACACCAAAATTATACAACATGCTATTCCAATCAAAGTTGGAGTCCAACCATATCAGCAGCCTCTGAGAAAGATGCATCCCAAACTAGAACCCCTAATTCAAAGTGAGGTAAAACAGATTTTGGATGCTAAGATCATATTCAAACTTAGACATTCGAAATGGGTTTCGAATTTGATACCGGTACGAAAGAAGTCTGGAGAGATCAGACTTTGTGTTGATTTCAAAAATCTAAACCATGCATCCGACAAAGACAATTACCTTGTTCTGCCCATGGAACAGATATTACAAATGGTCTCAAGTTCTGAACTATTTTCTCTGTTACATGGATTCTCAGGCTATAACCAAGTGCTAGTAGCAGAAGAAGACAGATTCAAGACCACCTTTAAAACCAAGTGGGGGACTTTTCCATATAGAAGAATGCCCTTTGGACTAATCAACGCTAGAGAAAATTTCCAAAGGGATATGGATATAGCTCTCCGCGGTCTGATTGGATGGATTGTTGTGGTCTATTTAGATGATGTTACAATATTTTTTAAGAAGAGAGAAGAACATGCCTTTCATTTGAAACATATTTTCGAAGTGTGTTCGCTGTTACCAAAGGAAAGTTGTTGGGTCATGTTATTTCAAAAAAAGGGATCTCAATAGACCTAGAGAGAGTTAAAGCAATATAATAGATCGCTTTACCCCATAATAAAAAAGGTATGCAGTCTTTTATGGGGACAATCAATTTCGTGCAAAGGTTTGTACCAAACTTTGGTCAAATAGTCAAACCTTTGCAACAAATGATCAAGCAAAGTGTTCAATTCAAGTGGACTAATTCAGAGAAGACTGCATTCAATAAGATCAAAACATCCATAGCTCATGCACCATCACTTAAAAGTACCAACTTTGAAAAGGATTTTATCTTGTACACTTTTGCTTCCGATGATTCATTAGCAGCGGTGCTTACGCAGAAAGAAGAAGGGGGAGATGAGTACCCCATATCATTTATGAGCATTGGTCTGCAAGGGGCTGAATTAAATTATCCCGCTGTTGATAAACAAGCATATGTAGTTTTTAAAGCGGTGAAGCAATTCAGACCGTATATACTTAAGAACCGTACCAAAGTAATAGTTTCGCACCTGGTAGTACGATCTCTTTTTGTACAAAAAGAGTTGGGAGAAAGAAGAGGTAACTGGGTAACTGCCTTGCAAGAATATGATCTAGAATTCAAACTAGCAACCATAGTTAAAGGACAAGGGCTCTATAAATTGATGGCCGAGAGTCAAGACAACGAAGATAACAATTGGGATAATGAAGCTGAATTACACATGGTGGATGTGTGTCCTTTATTCACAGCTCTAGACTCCTGGTATAGAGACTTAATTCATTATCTTCAAGAAGGATATGTGTTGGTGTTGTTCGCCGATTGCACACCAGCAGCAGAAATCTTCCGAAAGCTATCTCCTCACTTGAGAAAGTGGGAGAGATGTGACCTTGGGGGCAAGCACAAAGCTAGGTACTGTCACCTACTCTTAGCTCCTCCGTTTAGGCTAACTCCTAACGAAGCCAAGGGGGGTAGTCCCTAACAAAGAGTTTCTAAGGCTCAATGTGTTTAAGTAAATTTTACGAAAGTAATGCGGACAGGTGTTTATTAGGAGTTTGTTATGATGAACGAAGATTGCAATTCTTATAACTGAAAAATAAACAGAAGACAAAAAGCAATTTACGTTGCTATCACCAGATTAAAAGATAGACAATATAATGAGAGCTCGTGAAATAAGATAGCATTCACAGATAAAGATCTTACTTGAAAAAACCAAAGGACAAATGGCCCAGATCAATAATAATGCATAAGATTTTAAAACAGACCAGTGCCTTATGGAGTCAAATGTCTAAGATGCTTGGGAATACTAAAAATACAAGTCTCAAAATAGTGCTAGTGAAAGTGTTTTGTGATTGTTCTTGGTTTATTTTAAAGTGTTTTAGTGGTCTTGTTTATTATGGCTCATCAAAAGGTATCAAAAGACCAACCAGGAAAGCGTTCCAAGTTATTCTGTTCGAGACATGTCGGCCTGTCCAGTATCCCATGCTGGTATCCTGCGGATTGACCAGCTAGCTGAGACTCTAAGACAGCGAGGAGTTCTGGTGCCTTTCCTAAGAATGACTTTGAATACTTTCGGCAACGCTGGTGCATTGGTTATGGGGGTAAAATTTTATTACGTTGTTACTTGAGAGATTATCAAATCCGCTCACTGTTCTGAGTATGAGCCCAACTATGAAAAGTCGGCAGAGCATACTAGGTGAGGGATAGCAATGAAGTAAATTAATTAAGGGGAAAATGTGAGTTTCAAATTTTATTAGAACACAATTAAACTCTTCGACAGAGAGCGCTCTTGACTTTGACTTATGACAAAAGTTCAAGACTCTTAGTTACTCTATATGCCTAAATGCAAGGATGATGCAAGACTATTATGCTGTCCGACAGAGAGTGCTCTTGACTTGGATTTCGGCAAGTTCAAGAGACTTTTAGATTTAAATTAACAAGTTAAAGAGCAAAAATGCATGAATTAAAGAATCACCACAAACCCTTTGATAGAGAGCACTCTTGATCCACCTGACGGTGAGATTCAAGAGATTTTAGTTCTTTTTTACTTTTGCAATTTATATTAAATGAAAGAAAGCTCTAAAATAAAGTTAAACAAAAACAAGAAGCTTTTTTCTTTTGACTTTTATGAAGGAAAAAAACAAACTTTTTCTGAATTTGAAACTAACCTTTCATATTCTATTCTAACCAATTATTCTACAAGCATAAAACAAAGCAAATTGCAAACATGAAAAACGGACGATACAGGCTTCCCCCAAATGGGGGAAGTGGGGTGTGGGAGCCTTTATCCCACTTGCTCTTTATTAATTTTTACAATGCCTTTGGTGTTGGGATTCTTTTCTAATCTTGAAAGGCCTTCAATGCAATCCAGAGAAAGGGGGATGAAGAAGGGGGAATTACGGGTGTTTTTTGGAGCTTGAAACTTCAAATTTTCGCTAGCACTTCCGCTTAACCTGTCATGAAAAGTGAAAAACGAGCAAGCTACTTTCCTGTAAAATAGTGGATTAGACAATAAAATACACTAAAATTTACAATTAGTACTTGTGCAAAAATAGAGTTTTTTATGCTACTTCAAGTACTAAAACTAAGCAAAGCTAGATCTAAACTTTCGTGAGATAAAAATTTTAGCAAATGAAACTCTTAGATCTATATAACAAGAGATAGAAAAGATAAGATTTAACACTTGGATCTACTTGTTATGAAACAAAGCCAAAGTAACCGCAAAGCAAGAATTTTCTTTTTAAGTTTGAGGATGGATAAGAAAAACTTCAAGCCCAAGCTTGAGTAAATTTGAGCGTGGAGGGAACTTGTGGGACAAGAAACATTAGAAAAATTTAATTTGAAGAGAGATAAGATGCAACTGATCTCCAATCTCTACTTCACGCCGGGTGATCTGCAAAACTTAAATACCCTTCAAGCAAGTGATTAGATATAGTATGTATAAACCAAACAAGAACCGAAAAGCATGAGTACAATTGAATACAATATGCAATTCTTAGATCGTGTATAGCTACGCATAAGCAAGCAAGTTGAAACTTCAAATGCCTACTCTATGGATTAGATTATAACCTTCTAAACTAGATAACACAGCATGCATGAATAATAAAATAAATACACAGATATCACCTTGGTTATAAGCCAAATATTTACCATGAAAGTTCTTGCACCATCAAATTGTCCTCCAAAGACTCAAATTTATTCATAACATAGATAAGAAATTACAATCATACGAGCAGAGGTCCTCTGCAAATCCATCCACCATTGAAGAGAGTGCAAAGCACCTCTCTTTATACAAACACTAACAGCCAAACCCCTAAATCGATCTCCCTCCATGGAGAGACAAATGGCACATGAGATCAAAATCGAAATCTTAGTCCAAGTCCAAGCTTGGAGTGGTATCCAACCATCACATGCATGAAGACGTGAGGATGGTGCACGAGCTTGAAGTGATGAAGCTTGGCGATTTGATCCCCACTATGGAGGCGCCACATCTCCATAAGGGGATGCGCCCCCACTAAATTCCAACCACCCATTGCATTTTTTCCACATCAATCGCTAGCAAACGGTGGTAGCGTGAGCTTCTACCTAACCTTCACTTCATCTAGCGTGAGCTCCCACGCTTCACGTTATCTTCAATCTTCAATTAAAATGTATGCATTAACGTACCATGGTTTAAAAATGTAATTAAAAAATGTGGAAGGGTCCACCTCATACCAATAGCATGCATCACCTTCACGCTCCATGTTAGCGTGAGCCTTTATATTCACGTCACCATCCTCATGCATATTAATTTAAACTTCAAACTTTAAACCAAAGTTTATATGCCATGCACCTTAAAGAAGAAACGCATGACTATGCCATGTCATCTCCACCATTTTATAAATCAATTTTGACTTTGGTTTTGACTTTTTTTTTAAATTTGGACTTGGTGCAATTTGCCCAAACTTAGCATTTTTATGCTATTTTGAAGCACTTTTAGCCGAATGATGACTTTCGGGATGCTTCGGCTGCTCGACTGGTGGTGAAAGTGGCCTTTGGGGTAAAGATGCTGCTCCAGGCTTGAAAATGAGCCCAATCATGCCAAAAACAGACTCCGGATCACACTTTTATTACATTTTGAAATTTTCCATTTAAGCCATTAAAAATGGCTTAAAAAACGGAAAAAAAATTATTTTTCTTGGAATCCAACAAAACACTAGGGGGACCTAGTACATGTTCATACGACTAAATCAGAATGCCTAGCATGACAAAAAACACTGACATGAAGGCTCTAATAACCTCCCAAGGCCGAAACATCAAGACAACTACCCCAGCTTTGGAGGAGCGAGTGAAAAACTCAGAAATTATTGGTTGTTTGTTCAATAGCCAATAATAACCAAGGGAAAAAACACTCTGGGCTAGTCGGCTTGATTCCCAAGTCCAGCAAGCTGACCCTTTTATAAAAATTTAAATGCTAGGACATTCTTTACATTTTCCCCAAGGGGGTATGAACATGTATTTTACAAAAAATAAAAAGTTCAGCCAAAAAACTGGCTAACTCTGGAACACACTGAACTTCTGAACTGTGGAGATGAGCATTCATCATGCTCTATAACTAGCGGCTCAATAGGAAGTTTAACTATTGTACAAAATAGTTGGCAACAGCCGGAACATTGGAATCCTAAGCAAAAGAGAGTATTACATCTAAAATCAGCCTTATATCAGATTATCGGTGGAGTGTTGTTTAGAAAAAACTACAATGGATTTTTTCTTAGATGCTTGGAACGTGAAGATGCAAATAAGGTTGTGGCAGAGTTACATGATGGACCTGCTGGAGGTCATTTCTCGGGAGATACAATAGCACACAAGATTTTAAGAGCTGGGTATTACTGGCCGACTTTGTTTAAAGATGCTCACGCTCATGTCAGGAAATGTGATACTTGCCAAAGGAGCGGTGGAAGACAAGAAAAGGCAGCAGGACCTTTGAAACTAGTTATTATTTCAGAACCATTCGAACAATGGGGGATTGACATTATCGAAGAAATCAATCCAAATTCTTCATTGTAGCATAAATACATCTTGACAGCGACAAACTATTTCACCAGATGGGTAGAAGCCATTCCATTGCGAAAAGTGAATAAAGATGCAGTTATGGACTTCTTGTAAGACCATATTATGACCAAGTTTGGGGTTGCAATTTCTCTGGTTTTTTATAATGCTTCATATTTTTCATCTATTAAATTGACTGGATTTGCAAATGAAAAGGGAATTAAGTTACACTATTCTGCTAATTACTATTCGCAAGGAAATGGTTTGGCAGAATCTACAAATAAAAGCCTCGTTAGGATTTTGAAGAAAACAGTCATAGAAAATCAAAGGAGTTGGCACCTAGCTTTACCTAGTGCACTCTGGGCTGATAGAGTCACACCCAAGAACTCCTTAGGTGTGTCACCCTACAATCTAGTCTATGGGAAAGAAGTTATCTTACCTCCTAATATTCTGTTGCCATCATCTAAACTAGCCTAAGACTCTAGAGGAACTGATAATGAAGTTCTGCAAATTCGAATCCATAATTTGTTAAAGTTAGAGGAGTCTAGATCCAAAGCAAGAGAGAGGTTTAAACATCAACAAGAGATGGTGAAGAGATGGTTTGATAAGCACAAAGCCGGGAAAAAGGAATTTGAAGTAGGTGATTTGGTTCTTAAGTGGGATCACCCGCAAGATGAGAAGGGAAAGCACACTAAGTTTCAACAATTATGGGTAGGCCCTTTTCAGATTGCAGAAAAGTTAGGCCCCTCAACTTACAAATTGCAAGATTTACAGGGGTGGGAAGAGAACTTGCCAGTAAATGGTTTAGTTCTCAAGCCATATTTTTCTTAATGCTTTTTGAGTTCCCTTTGTACATAAATAAATGGTTTGGTTGTTTTTGCTTGGCTTCATTTAGATTAGTTCTCTTGATTTACATTTCACTTGCTTAAGGTTTGATTTCTTGTAAGTTTTGGTTTGCTTTACCTTATGTTTCAATAAGTCAGCACAACTTTTGGTTTTGGAGTTCATCAAAGTTCTGGATAAACTAAAATCTTTGACCAAAGACTGCTAGCTATTTGCACATACATAATGCTTAAGGGTCGTTTAAGATTAGCAGATTATCTGAACAGATTATGAACACATTGAAGTCATGTTTAATCCCTGTAAAATAACTAAGGTCAGAAAAATCTAGAATACTATTTTGAGGCTCCATTCACTTCACACTAAAGACTGTCCTAGGAGGCTAATAGCAAACGACCAATGGAGAGGAAGCAGGGTAAGCAATTGTATTATATTTAAATGATCCCATGCCACAAATGAAAGTCAAAAGGCTAACAAGAGTCAAAATCTCCCAGGAAGAAAACATATATAAAAAAAGATATACTGAACAAAAATTAGTTTGAATAAGATTGTTCGAAAGTTCTTCTCCGTCCGTGAGTTGAATCAAAATATCTCTCACACAAAAGGACATTATGGATAGAGGAGCCTGAACCAAATTTCAAAAAGAAAGCAATCAGGGAGGACTCAAAAGGACAAAAGTCCAAAAGCAACAAAAGAATGCAAAAATGGCATGGGAATGGGAAACAAACGAACATATCTGTTTACTAGCTGTTACAATCATGTGGTGTCTAAGTTGGGAGCTATTTAAAGGCAGAGGTAAAATAAACTTCATATCTTGGCCTCAGAAGAGTTATCAAGACTTGGAAAACCTGGTTTCCCGTTTTTCCATTTGGACCATAATCAATGTTTTAAAGTTCATAAATCTTGTATTCTAGAAAATCCAGACATCTTAAAGAAATCTAATAAAGTGATCTAACAGGATACCATTAAAGCAGTTGTTGTTTCAAAGGTTGGTTGTTCAGAGATCTGTGTCCGCCAGGTAGTCGCCAATTGTTGCAGCTGCAACTATTATTCCCCTCCCCAAAAATATATATATATATATATATATTTTTAGGGCCCCCCTTATCTTTTAGTTTTTTTTAGAAGGCTTAGAAACTCTAACTTTTTTCACCAAATTTTGCCCCATGACTTTAAAGTTTGAAAAAATTGAAAGCTGTTTTGCTTGTATCGGATGCACAGTTGACAGTCTTTCCGATGTATCGGGTGCATAGTGGTCTAGCCAGCCGATGTTCCCTATTGGGAGCTTTCCGAAGTCTTTTTCGACGTATCGGATGTCCCCTCGTCTATTGCATTGGAAAATTTTTGCCGATGTATCAAAATCTTAGTCCTAAGCCGTTCCGACGTACCGGATCGCTCATTAGAGGAAATTTCAACTCAAAATGGGCCTTTTAACTTTTATTCAAATTCCATGTCATCATGTGTTAGCCAATGAAATTGCTTTAAATTTGAAAT
>LPNX010115998.1:194075-359875 GCA_001517045.1 Pseudotsuga menziesii
GAATCTTTTATCCGTTTCCCATATCCGCAGAAACCTTGTCATTTTCTCTTTCGCCGTGTCGGCCGTTTCTTTTGGAGTTTTCCGAGAACTTAGTTGTTTCCTAGGCCGACGTTGCGGATGCGGAGTTCTAAGTTGATCCAATGCTTTCCCGTAGCCATATCCGATGCTGATGCGATCTTAGTTGATTGGCTTGCCGATGTTTGTTTTAGCTGTTTTGGAGCTTTTCGCCCGAAGCTCCCGGGCATGTTTTTCATAAGTTATTAGATGCTTCGTGTTATCACATATATAGTAGCCAGGCTACCATATTCTATTTTTTAGATACAGTACATTTTTCAGCCAAATCTCTTACATATGAGATACTGAGATGAGCAGTTTTGATGGATCATTATTTCGTTAGTGGACTATTATACTCTCCCATGTCAGGACTGAGTCTCAGGACACTCAGATTCGAGGACGGATGTAGCCATTTAGTCATTTGCAGAGCAGTTGGTGATGCCCAGATTGGTTTTAGTGTTTTCTCATTGGACAGATGATGGTTCAGATGGATTATTTGCATGGTTATGACTCAGCATTTATTATATTGTGTTATGGTTATCATTGCTCTAATACTCATTTTTGTGACATATACTAGCATTTAGTGTCATGATCTGGCAGTCATAAATATATGGACTTGGATGTATTTGTATTATGTATTGATGTCCCTAGTTAGACTTGGAAGTTCCTGATCTATACTCATTGGTGTTACCCTCCTTAGGGAGAATAGAGGTAGTCATTCGCACCATTTCTTTGGCTTGCTAGTGTTGGCTTCATCTTTCATTGTCTCCACCCATCCATTACCTTCCAGTTTTGTTTTAACCCGACTTACTACTTGACTTATGGCATGGAGGACCTTTCCCCGCTAGAACCTTTGTTGGACAAACCTCCCTGTTTATACTATGTCTCGGCTCTGAGTTGGTGATAGAACTTGCCTTTGGTAAGTTGGATTGTATGCCTAAATCATTCTGGTCGGTTGTCCCGATGTTTGGCACTGTGCAAAACTCCCCCTGGTCACTTGAGATGTTGTTGGCTAAAACTGAAAGCTCATGTACTACTTGTATTGGAAATATTTATATATGCGCCCATGGAAAATGTAAATTCTAAATTGTGTTTCTTAACATATGTGAGCAAAGGGCAAGAGCAATGAAATGCTAAAATACCCCGTGAAGGGTATAAGAAAAGGTCCCAAAAGCAATGGTTAAATATATGCTATATCCAAATATTGTTGACCTTATAAATTTGAATATGTCCTGGATGAAAGCTGCGATTAACTGTGCTTTTAAGCACTGGTGAAGTCCCAAAGGGTCATATAGGCCAAAAAGTCCATGGAAATAAAATTGATGGTCTTAATGAACCTGGATCAAACTTGATGTAGACATGATGCCTGAGTTGAATAAGCACTCTCTGAACAACTCAACCATTTGTGAGGCACTGCCATTCCATGTGTTGTTGTTTGTCAGGCATGTGGTTATAGTGAGTATTCCCTTTCCATATCCAAAGTGTCATGATGTTAAGTTGGTAGTCATCCTTTGCCCTAGCCTTGTCAATTTCAGCCTTCACCCTTCACTAGCAAATTGATTACAACTATGAAGTGAGTATAGTCCTAAAAGTCTGGTCTGAGTAATAATAAATAAAACCCTATATATGTATTTGGTTGATGTACCGCCAGTGAGGTGACTGCTGCTTGTTATGATTGTTACTTGAATGATTTTTAGAGCATGTCTTAGTCGTGTAACATTTGCAGCAGATGGATGATAGTCTGAGTTATATTATTGGTATCTGGTCATTTACAGGTGATTATATTGTCTATTGGATATTGTTGATGATCAGGCAGAGACCTCGAAAGGGTATGAGTATACACCCTAGATGGATTTGGACTCTTCGAGTCTAGTGAGATAGCTTATTTTCAGTTCTAGGCACTTCCAGAGATGGTCAGGCTCATTTTACCCTTCTGGTGCAGTTTTGCTCCACAGGATGATGTGTCTAAGTAGGGAGATGTTTTTATTGGATCTCCTAGGGCGTTGTATGGGGCATAGGGGGTGAAACCACTTGATTGTACCATAGTACCCCCATCCCAGAGAGCCTGGTGGGATCAGTTGGGAAACGCAGGCACCCTAGGAGGCTGTTTTGGCAGGTTCACATTTCCCAAGACAGATTAAAAAATGATTAAATTTCTATTGAAGAAATCGATTTGGGATACTGAGGCAAGGAAATGACATGGGATGAGTCATGATGATGAGAGTGATGGCCTCTGCACCTTCTCCAACAGTTGCAGCACCTGATTGTGCCCACACCTATTTTTCGGGCATTTTTATATTATTTTCTGGAGCTTTTGGAAGGCTCATGATTTCCTTAAGGAGACACAAAGTCAAAAAATTAAAATATTATATTATTTTATTGTGCCATGGAGCACCCAAAGGGAGTTAGTTAACGCTCCATGGACCCACCATGTGCTTCATTTATTTCTTGTTGAGTGGGGTACCCTTTTTATGGGTGATCTAGTTCACTTTGGTACTTTTGGGTTATATTGTTCCATGTATTGTATGTTGAGCTCATCTCAACCATTGATTAGAATATTTATATCTTTTAATCTTAGCCACTCGTTTTGAAAGTGGTTAGGATTTTTGTTCTCTCATTTCTATTTAAAGGAAAGAGCTTCTCATTTGTAGGGGGTCTTTGGCTCTTGGATCTGGATAATATAAAAACTTTTCTTGTGGATATTTTTTGGATCTCCTTTGCATGTTCTTAGATGGTGATTGGAAAGTATTTTGCTTCCTAGCATTCGGAAAATTGTTATGAGATCTATATTTTTGGGGATCTTTGTCTTGTTTACAGGAGGGTGACTTCAGCTTGGGCGTTTTTGCAGGGGGACCTCAACTCGCTTAGATTGTCTTTGTTTTTTATCAAGGGGTTTTCATTAGTGTCATTGTGATCTATGATTTTCTCTTGCTATTTTTCTGTAGCATTTAGTTTTTTTCTCATGTGGCAACAAATCTGATATGGTTGACATTTGTTGTGCAAGAAAGAGGGTGCATTGACTTCCTCGGGCAAACACTGGACATCGAAGTCGCTTCAATCTTCTCAAATTGATCGGGATGGCAGGGATCATCATCATCAAGGCATCTACAAGATTTTCCAGGTAATATCTACAGGTTGGTTCTTTTCTTCCATGATCTCAATCCATTGTACCTGCTTTTCTTCAATTTACTTAAAATTCCAAAATATTAAAAGATCCAAAAATACTTAATTGGGGAACCGTTCGATCTTTGGACAAACCATTGCTGGGTTTTCTAGATCGGGCATCCCTCTCACCAATTCATCTTCAACGCTATCCAAAAGGTTGTTGGTTTTCCCTAGATCTGAAAAACTGACTGTTAAAACCCCAGCGCCCACATTGAAAATTTGACCTTTTTCAAATCTGACTTTTTCCGCAAAATAGTCACTTGGGTTCATAGATCGGGTTTCCCTCATTCCAGAACACCCCCAACGCTAAGCTAGTTGCTGCCAGAAGACCCTAGATCTGAAAAACTGTCTTTCAACACCCTAGCACTCCTCATCAGATTTTGACATTTTCCAGATCTGATTTTTCCGGAAATTTTCCAACTTGGGTTTGTAGATTAGGTCATCCACATCCCATTTCTCCTCCAACGCTGAGCTGGTGCTTCCCAGACTGTCCTAGATTTAAGGATCTGTCCCTCCAAACCCTAGTGCTAGCTCTCCTTCTGCTGGTTTCCCATGCAAACTGAATTTTCTGTGCCAAACACTTTTCTGGGTCCATAGATCAGGGCATATCCCAAGTGGGTTCACTCCAACGCTATGCAAATACTGACTCCATTGCCCAAGGCCCAACAGGCACTTGATCTCCAAGCCTAGTGCTAGCCCTCTTTTGACCTATTTTCCCTGAAAGTTGACTTTTCTTTGATGACTTGGGTATTTTGACATTGTCACATCTTTCACTGAGTCTATCCCTTTGGTACTAGATAGTCCCAGCTTTGTCCTTACTCACCCTGCATTGGTTATGTTTCCCAAGGCAGCGATTATCTTCATCAGTTGCTAGTACCTCAACCCTAGATCTTGTATCCACTCCATAATTTACCTTGGTTCCACTTTGGATCGAACTTAACACTTCCAAAACCCTAATCCAAAGCCTTAGCACACCTACTAATTTCTCCCATAGATCTAGGGTCTTCAATTACCTTACACCTTATGTACCTCAAGCCTACTTGATCTGATCTGGTGTATAGGTCTGATCTCTCCTGTCGGGAGTAGATCTGGGTCTCCCCTTTTGTTGTCTCGGACTTAGATAACATAAAGAGAAGACTGCCTTGATTGGCGTGACAACTATCCATTTGGGAGTCTAGGAAGTCTTGGTTCCACCACCTTAGTTGTCTGCCCCTCTGCCATCCATCCTGGATTCACCTCACATAGGCAACTACAAGGTTGGTGATAACACTTCGCATCTGCTAGCAAGTTCTTTTCCGATACTCAAGCTCTTACCTTAAGCCCGAGCACAGAGGAATAGTGTGGAAAAAGAGTGTGCCATCATCATGGCTGGAGGAGAAGTGGCAACAACTGCTGAAGGCCATTGTGGTCTATCTAACCTGTGAAGGGAGATATAACAGAGCTATGATCTACCATTTCAAGTTGGTGAATCATTTCACAGGTAAAATCCCTCTCAATTTGCCCTTTTACTTACACAAAAGTCTAGGAAAGATGGCACATCAAGTGAAAGCCCAGCCATCCAAGATTGCTGGCAACCTGTCCCGCCACGGTCTTATCCAGCTATTGGTCCAGGAGTTGTTGAAGAGAAGAAACATGGCTTGGCCTTATTTTCTGTTCTGGAATGGTTTTGAGACAAGCCTTCAGCCAGAAGAGAAAGGGAAGTGTCCTGCCAAGAAATCCAGCACACCAAGGAGTGGGAGAAGAAGGAGGAGGGCCATTTCCCCAGCAGCAGCAACAGAATAGCCTCCCTCCTCTTCCAAGACCAAGAAGGCAAAAAGGAATTTGGACTTCAGTGAGAAGGGCCAGGGGGAAGAAGCACACCATGAGAATATCCTAAATCTACCCTATTCAGATTTTGAGGAAGAGCAAGAAGAGGATGCAGCTCTAGCTCTGCAAATTGTACCGGTGTCTGAAGCATTGCCATCCCCCACACCACAGGAGCAAGAGGAACCAACAGAGAAGGCTTCCTCCAACAAGCCTAAAAGTCAAAAGATCAATCAGCTACTGAGGCAGATTTATGAAATGGAGGTCTTGGAAAGAGAACTAAAGAGAAATAATGAGACATTGACCAGCAGGAACAAGCTACTGCACAAGTCCTACCTGGAGCAGAGAGAAAGATACATTTTCTTGAAAAGGCTGAACACAAGGTACCTGAAGGACAATGCTAGATTATACAGGATGGTCAGGCTCCAAAGGCTGCAGCTGAAGGAAGCCAAAGCAAACCCTAGCAGCCACCCCACCTTAGAAACCCTAGCTGAAGCAGCAGTTAGTCTCCATCCTCCTGAAGCTAGCCAAGGCGCTGTTAACACCCCTAGCACGAAGCCTGCAGAAGAGGAAAGCTAAGCAAACAGGCCTGAAAAGACATTTTTGAGAAAAACCTAATATTTTTTGTAAAACAGGACTTTCAATGGCTTAGGCAGATGCTGGGGCAGTTCATTAGCCGCCGAAAGCGCCACTTTCGATAGCTAACGGTTCTGATAGACTGGCCTCTTAACCACCGAAAGTGGATAGAGGCTTAAAAGCAAGTTTTGGCATACAGGACCGGTTTTGGGCAACTATAGATGGCTCAGGGACGTGATCTAAAGATGAAAGACGTTGTGGGAAGCATCAGAAAGGGGTCTGTTTAAGATCTACTATGACATAACAGCACAAAAGGCCACCAACCCTAGCTGTCAAAGAGAAATCAGTGGCTTAACTGGCAGAGGACCAGTAGCAGTAATCATCAGCAGTTACTTCAGTTATCTAAATGTTCATTCAGTGGACTAAATCTTCATTTTAGTTAAACAAGTAGTTAGGTAGGGTTTCAAACCCTAATTTGCAAAAACTGTTCCTTTTGTTTATTTTTGTAAAAATCAGATCCAAGTTTTTAGGATTTGTATATTTTGCAAGAGGCTATAAAGCCTAAGACTGATTTTATGAAAAAGGTTCAACTTCGGGGATTTATAAACCTATACTATTGTCAGCTTCTCATTTTGCTCATTCTTGAATATAAGCTCTTTTGTTATGATTTGTTCAGCCTTCATCTCTGTCTTTACTATACTTATGCCTGAATGTGTATTTAGGTTACTTTCAAGTTGATTAATAACTAATAGTTGTCATCCTATTGGTGTGTTAATGTGATTTGATTTATAAGTACCATCCTTATCATGATTTAGCCATTTATATGCATCCGTTTTGTATGTAAATCTGCTAGCCTGATGAGTTCTCCATCCCTGCACCTTATTGTCAACTTCTGAACAGTTGTAACTAAAAGCCTTGTAATTGAGTGAGTTTCATGCATGTCTTGAGAGTGGAAGGTTATATAGGTCACCTGACTTGATCCATATCAAAAAACCCTAAAAACATTTTAAGTTACCAGGCATCCTCGAGCTACAACCTAGAGGAGTTTCCTGGAGTGATAACAAGAAGTAATCAGAGGAGGATAAGAAATCTCTTGTTTGATTATTTCTTATTAATTAGTAGCATTAGATCTCCTGGACGTATATGTTATTTTTGTTTAAATGCATGTTTTTCGGGTTTCTTTTGTAGTTAATACCCTTGTGTTTAACCATATCTTTGTGCAAGAATTTATGAGTTGATACAAGTATCTAGGCTTGATTGTTTGGTTGATCTTGTTCAACTCCTCCAATTTTCGAGCACTTACAAGGAGCATAGTCCCTCTGCTATCCACCAGCAAACCCCACGGCTCAAAGGATTCCCAATCTTGGAGCTATCTCCTTCTCCTCTCTTTCCTTCACTTTTAAATTAAATCATTCTTGGTTATGGTTACTCACATGCTTATGTAAATTAGTATTTCTTTTAAAATAATATCTAAAGGATGATCTATTTAAGTATGTATCTAGATCTAGAAGCATAAAGTAATATTTTTAAAGTAGATCTAGTTTTTATTAAGTACTTGTGCATCATTTCTATCTTTCAGTACTTAACTATTTTATGCTTTTAACGTTATATTTAGCACATTTGGTGCAGGATAGGTGGCTGGTTTTGTCTTTTGTTGACAGGAGAAGGAGAAGTACTCCCAGAAAATTGAAGATTTGGGCCATCCAGAGCCTTCCAGAGCAACATTCCTCTTTCTTGCTTCATTTCTAAAAACCTTGTAAGCCTTTGCATCCAAAATTATAAGCATGAAAAGAATCCACCTCAAAAGCATTGTAAATACCATAATAAAAGAAAAGCGAGTGGGATTTCAAAGCACCCGCACCCCATACCCCTTGGGGATTTGTGTCGTCTCCTTGATGTTTTGCTTTTCTTGTTTATATCATTATATTTCTTGATGCTAAACCTTAGAATCATTTTTCTTTAGTTAGATTGATTTTCTTTAGCTTTTATTTTGCAAAAGCAAACAAATACTAACCCAGCCTTGGTCTCCCAAGTACGGCCCTTAGGCCTGAAAGAGACTCTTAGGTATAGTAATTAGTTTCACACTTTGCTTTCATTTTCACAAATCTCAAATTGGAATAAACATACGCCATTTCCGTGTATGCTCTTTCCCATCGCAGGTTCACTATGATCTTTGGGATAACCAAAAGCGAAAGTGTGCACTAAATAATTTCCACATCTAATAAGAACTCACCATTAATAAAATCAATCCCCAAAACATAACGAAAATCTGGTGTTTTTGAGCTTCACTATTTGTGGGCAAATTTTGCAAAGGAAGCGGGAACAACTAGAAAGTGACCGCAGTGCCCTATTAGGATACATCCTTGTTTGGTCTAGTGTTGGACACACCCCCGTGACTCTATCTAGCCCACACGTCCTTGTGCAAAGCCACATTGGTTGAAATACAGACATATTCCCAAGTACTTTTGGGTATATCGGGAATCTCCTTTTCCCTTAATCATTTCATCCATAATAACTAAAATTAACCAAGATACACTTGCACAACATTTCCCTTTACAACATTATTTGAATCCATGGCACTGGTCTACAATATTTACTTTATGCATAAATTAATCGATGTGTTGTGAATGCTTTAAATCTCATATGCTGTCGAAGTTATTTAAATCATTGCAAGTCTTGTCTCAGTAATTCATTTCAAACTCCTAGACTACTTTCATACTTTGTTTCTTAGCTTTAAAAGCTTTAGATTATTTTCATAGGGACCACCCCCCTTCGTTTCGCTAGAAGTTGGCCTAGATGGAGGAGTTGAGTGTTGAGTGACAGTATCTCAACTCGAGACTTGCCCTCAAGGACGCATCCAGTGGCTTGAATATTTTTGCCATGCCAAAACCCCCCCGAGGTGCGTAAAAGGCGGCAACAGTAGTGACCCTAAGTTGTTAACTCATGTGAAATCCAGTCTTAAGCAAAATTTCGAAATGATAGACTTAAGACATTTGCATTATTTTCTTCGTCTCAAAGTCTTGCAAACCAAAGAAGGAATCTTTCTTTCTCAGTCTAAGTATGCTTATGACATTCTTCGTCGCTTTCACATGGAAGATTGTAAACCAAACCCTTCTCACTTCCAGTCTGGAATCAAACTTTCCGCTACTTGCACTTCACCTAAAGTAGATGCCACTTTGTATCGTCAACTTCTTGGTAGTCTCTTATACTCGACTCATACCTGTCTTGATCTTTCTTTTGTCGTTGGTTGTGTTGCCCACTATATGCAAACACCCCATGAAAGTCATTGAAAGGTAGAAAAAAGAATACTTTGGTATATTCGTGGTACAATTCAGTTTGGGATTCATTACAGTATAGGGGGGGCTCCTTTATTGATTGGTTTCACTGATTCAAATCGCCATGATCAGAATTCTACTGCAGGTTATGTTTTTAGTCTGGGCTCTGGCCCTGTCACTTAGGCTTGTAAGAAACAACAAGCTCTTGCTCTTTCTTCAGCAGAAGCAGAATATCGAGCCACAGTTAATGCCAATCAGGAAGCTTTATGACTTCCACGAATCCTTTCAAAGTTTGGATTCGAGCAACAACAACCTACTCCACTTTGGTGCGATAATCAAATTTCCATCAAGCTCACAAAAGATCCAGTTAAAGATCAACGTAGAAAACACATTGAACTACATATGCACTTCATCAAAAAGCTTGTTCATGATCACATTCTTGAAGTGCTCTTCTGCCCTACAGATGATCAAGTTGCAGACATCTTCATCAAGTCTCTTACAGAAGCGAAGTTTTCTAAACCTCGATCTATGTTAGGAATTCAGGAACTTGTCACTAAGGGGGAATAGGCTCTAATGCCTCCTTCCTTCTCCTAATAGTGTCATTTTGTAAATCCTCCAATCCTATCCCAAGTTGTTTTTAAGGGGGGATGTTAGGATATTTAGACACTTAGGAAATAGTTAAGATCAACTTGTTATAATATATCCGTTAGGAAAAGTGTGTTTCTTTAGTATGCATTTGTAAATATCTAATCCGATGGTCACGATATGTTTTAGACATAGAGTGATCCGACTGTTCATCTTCTCTTAGATCATAACTACCTTTGATCTATATGGCTTAACACTCGATTGATCCATGATATCTATTTAAAGAGCATGGAGGGTCATTGGCTAGTTGATTGATTATGAGAAACTAATTTGTATCTTTCTTTCTTTTGCATAATAAACTGCCTCAAGTAGCTATTTGGCTGGGGCCATGGAGTGTTTCCTTTTCGAGGGTTTAAACCACGTGAAAACATCGGCGTGTTGATCTGTGATCTGTTTGTGTGAGTGGCTACTCTAGGTGTTCGGTATTTTGGAAGTATCTTGTGTACTCGAACAACCACCATGGATATGTGCTTAGCTTGAGAGAATCCTATTCAAGTTCCCACTGATTTAGGGACTTGATTTTTCTCCATATTTTCTACTTTTTTGTTTTTTTACACACTTTTTGTCTTTTATTCGAGAGAATTTTATTTAAGTGATAAATAATCACTCAAATACTTAAGAAAGTGGGTTTCTGGGTATAGTGGGTGCTCTGAGTTAGAAAACGAGCATCGCCATGGAAAATTTGCCCCCCTGGACACACTTTTATGACACTTTGAATTTTTACATTTAACATATTAAAAAATTGACCCATTTTTACAGGAAATTTTTTTATTCTCGAAAATTTAAAAAAAACTATGGAGGACCTAGTACATGTTCATAATGTCTCAACGTAGTGCCTAGCATGGTAATATACATTGACTAGACTTTAATAACCTCCTAAGGCCCAAACACCCAGGCGACCATTCCAGCTTTGGAGGAGTGGGTGAAAAACTTGAAAATTATACATTGCTAACAAGCCATGTATAAATAAAAAGGAAAAAACACCATAGAATAGCCGACTCAATGTTGAGGTCCTCAGAAAGCCAAGTCTGTTACATACTTTCATCATGCTACGACACTTTATTACAATATAGTAATATACCCAAGGGGTATGAACATGTAAAAAATTAAAAAAGGGCCAAAACATGGCCCTGAAGAGACTTCTGAACTTCTGAGCACTGATAATGAACAACTGACTTGTTCACAACTTCGACGGCTCACTGGAAATCCATCTAAGTGCGACTTAGTGGATAAGACTATCAATCATAATAAACATGTACTGTTTACTACTAGATCTTGCTTGGTATGTCTAAAGTTTAAAGTTTAACAGTCTTTCATATGCAAAGTATCAGTGAATTTATGTAATTGTTTTTGTAATCAACTTAAGCTATAATACAGAGTTGAATGATATCATATTTTCTGTGGCTGCATTCTGTTTTGTAATATTGATGATGCTACGTGTTACTAGAATTTATTTTGTATTGGTTATGCAAATTATAAGCGAAATTCTATTAAATCCACCTTTGGCTTGTAGGTTAAATTCTTACCATGTGGGTTATCTTAAGGGAGAATATCTTTCACTGGTCTGTGAGATCAAATGCTAAACATATCACTAATGTGATTATGAAATCCCAAGCTTCCATATCTCTTCTTCACTAGCAATGTATTGCATAGGTTTTCAGTATGTAACTATATCCAAAATTGGGAGATCTTCCAAAATACCTGGTGACCTATTGCCAAGGACTTTAAATCATGGCCACCTCATCACATGGTCAAATAGTAAACGGGAAAAACCTTTTCAGTTGAATAGTAAGGACTCTCAATCAAGGAATCTCCATGTCCATAGTATATTACTATCATGCAATCTAAACAAGGAAGCCTTTTGCGGAAATAACCTGCCAAGGTCTGGGCAACGATCCTTTCTACATTCTCGTCACAAATGCTAATGCCTACTGACTGTTACAGTAGATGGATTAACTTCAACTAGACAATAGGAAGACTTTCTGAAAGAAATGATTTGTGACTTCGTGCCATCACCTCAGACATATGCACACACGGTATTGGATTTTACAAATGCTTACGTGACCGCAGAGAATATTTGATTTTTTTTGCAAGATCTTATTTACCTGACTTCCAAAACCACTTAAGTTCATTTGAAGTGAGAGTAACTGGCAGATAAAAAAAAAATTATCAAGACAAATGACTAGGTATATAAAGAGCAGGTGAGTTATGAATCCAGTTTTTAATGTGGCAGCCTCCTTTGACGCGGTCTTCCATTTCGATGTACTGACAAAATTTGACATTATTAATCAGCTGCACTGTAAACTCTTCACGTCCTCTCTACGAAAATATTTCGTAACGTCAGCCAAGTTATTTGTTATTTTAATTTGTATGGTTCATGTTTCCTTTGGACTTATATGAAGAGAAATTGCAATTATGTTGCAGGATACAGTTCTCCCACTATCATCTGCTGCAATGGCCCTTCCACCTGCAGCTATTCGAGGAGATTGGGGTGTTCTCTTGACTGCAGTAGCACGTTATGCACCTTCTCTCCTGGAGTCTTTCATCAAGATGGGACCTCAAGGAGCACTATCTGCAACTAAGCTGCTTCGGCCTTTCTCAGAGATTATCGACTCCTTGGATTTGAAAGATCCATTTATACGTAACTGGTTGGATCTACTTTGTTTTTTGCTTTCGGGATTAAAAGCCGATGGCACACTTGCTGCAGAAATTGTAAGTTCTTAAGTCAGTTGTCTTTAATTTTATACAATGCCAATTGGTCTCTACATACCCCCTGTCCCTAGAATCTCCTCTCCTGTGCTTTTGATTGATTTTCTTTGTCATATCATGTTGAAAAACAGAAGGAAGCACAAAACTTAAAAGCAATTTATTTTCAGAGGACAGTGGTGTAGTCTTTTGTTTCTTTTCTCATATTTTGGTTTGATCCTCCTTGGCAAGTATCGATCTTTCCAAAACTCCCCAGTAGTACTCATCTCTGATTTGCCATATTTATTTCATCTCACGCAGCAATTCTACACTTCCCTTTTCAGGTATATATGTTTGCAGAATGGTATAAGCCAGGTTCTGTTCTTGAATACCCTCTTCATGGTTCTGGAGCAATAGTCAATGCTCTTGTTCGAGGAATGGAAAAATTTGGAGGAAGGCTTTCCCTGGGGTCTCATGTTGAAGAAATTGTCATTGAAGGTGGTCGAGCTGTTGGTGTCAAGCTGAAAAGTGGGCTTGTAAGTGGGTGACATTGTTAAAAGATGACATATACTACGTTCTCCAGATAGGAGAATTATTTAACCATTCAATATCTGTTGTTATGCCTTTGTTGCAGTTTATAAAAGCAAAGAAGGCTGTCATCAGTAATGCATCAATGTGGGATACCATGAAATTGCTACCTGCAGCTGCATTGCCAAATACCTATGAGGAAAAAGTGGAAAAGACACCCCAATGTGACTCTTTCATGCATCTCCACCTTGGTTTCGATGCAATGGTAAACATGACTTCTAATTGATCTGATTTAATTTAGTTTCCTTTAAATCTGGATTATTTACTACTTTAATATCCTCCTTGAGGAAGCCCAAAAAAGCCAGTTAGACTTAAATGCCAAATATGCCAGTTTTGCTGACATCCTACACAAATCAGTATTCAGATAATTTGATATCAGAAAACCCAGTGCACAAAATCCCCAAATAAAAAGCTTCAAAAAATATGAAAGTTAGTAAAAGGGTAGTTCTTGGAATATGCTGTCATTGTTGATATTGCACATAACCTATAGGTTGTTGACTGTCACGAAGTTTATATGAGTACCTGTTCAATAATGAGACTAAAGAGTAAGCAGTCCCCTTCCTTTTTTCTTAATGGTTTTCGTAGTTATTGCCACAATAGACATTCTGAACTTGAGAATGTTCCCAAATTATCACTTGTAAAAATGATTGATGTTCAAGGAACAACTTCTGATATAATGTTCAAGGAACATGAGAGGAATGCCATGTTGTTATATAGGTGAAGAATTTTATTTTGTAGCTGTTGAAATGCTGTAGAAGAACTTGAAAGGGTGTAATGAAAATCAACAAAGTTGATCTCAAATGAGGTTTGTTGCATCTAAGGACATGAAATCCTAGAAAAGGTGTAACACCCTGGTTTTGACCCCGTTTGCATTAAGATGTATATGATATATATATTGTAACTAATCAGGTGTGGAGCTCAAGGCAAAGGCTTCACCATTGATTTAGTATTTTATGGTCGGCAATTAGATCGGTGCCAATGGTATTTTGTGCTAGCCAGGCACGTTATAAATTTGGTCATCATGTACATATGCAGTTTAAATTAAAATACCCACAACCACCTATGTCCATGCAACAAATAATGAGATGGGGGCATGATTTCCTAAGGATAATGGGGGGGGGATGTTTAACCTTGAGCCATTGGGGAAAAGCCAAGTATCAAGAGGAGAAGCCATCAGCTACCAACCACCTTTCTTGTCTTATTCACCAGCCATTTAAATTCTCCAAGAGTTAGTTGGGCAGTTATTGCCTTGGAGCTTGGGAGGCATGGGCAGCCGTCAAATCTGGCAGGGTCGTCAGCCTTGACCACACACATGCCCAAAGGGGAGATTTCATTCATTTTACCCTCACGTGGAGGAAGACAGCCGCATTCTATACTCACGCGTAGGAAGCAGCGATTTCCTCATGCACTCACGCATAGGCATTTTCTCATTCACACAGGCGGCTGATTTCTTCATGCTGGAGTTTCATTTTCTGCAGTCGTCCATCCTCTATCTTCCCACTGCCGTTTTTGCAGTTTGATTCCATCTTCCCCACGGCTGGAAGTCATTCTGTTGGCAATGACCAGCAGATTGGAGAAGAGACCTTGATTTCCGAGTGGTTGCTGAGCCATTTACACCCACGTGAAGCTATTGATCATTTGGTGAAATCGATTTTGGTCCAGGGGTTGTTTTTCCTTAGTTGACACTTCTTATTTTGGATCCCAGGATGTTTTCCTTCAAGCCCAGAACCTTGCAATTGCTGTGTATGCCTCTATTTTTTGGTCTGAACTGGTTTGGGAGGGGAAATGGAGTCTGACTAGCTTGATAAACCTAGTGTGAGAAGGAACCTCACAGACAGATCTAGGGGGCTGGTTTTTTTCTTTGTACACCCTGAATAGCACTGGAAGGGAAGGCATAGCCTGAGGGACTGTGTAGCAGAGAAGGGGATGCTTCCTTGTGTTGGGTGTGTAGATGTTTTAGAAGCCAAGCTAGATCTGGTGCAGGTGTCCATAGCTCTATGGTTAAGCCCACTAGCTTAGCAGTGAGCCTTTCCATCTCCCTTGCAGCCTGATAAAACCAACTATGTTGGCTTGGCTGAGTTTTGTTATATCCTTGGCTATGTGTGAGCCTACTAGTGTTCCTTATTCCTTGTGGGAATCACGCCCATCTCGGGGGTGGCAGTGCCGCTGAGAGATTGATGAGCACACTGGCCTATGGTTGGGTGGAACGTTGCAGCGATATAGCTGGTTGCGGGATGAGCTTCGCTTCCAAGATAAATATTCTTGTGTTTAAATCTCTGCACTTGTATTTGCTTAAATGAATTATGGTGAACATGTGAATGCTTGAATGTGTATGCTTCTGTTGTAGATTACATTAGGCATCTGTATATGTTATGTTCAATGCATTTAAATTTAATTATCATGTTCATGGGGCTAGTTTGTCCGTTTTAGATAGCACTATGGTCGTGTTCTCTCTCTGGTGGACGGGAGGGGACATGGCAAAAGGTTATGAGTTCCTTAACAGGTTCCCAAGAATTCATTTCTTGGAAATGTTATATAAATGGATTCAAACTTCAAAGGTTAGGAATACAATCCCAAACAACTGTGAAGGTTACATGCTTATTCTTTAACAGGTCCCCGAGTATTTTTGGAACTGTCGGTGAAAATGGTTCAAAGGTCAGGAATGCATTTCCAAGTAACAATGCTTCTAATATACATTACCTGTAATGTCTAGTCCCACAAGGTGAAGATTTAGATTTTAGCATGAAAGGAGGGTTTCTTTTGTGCAACTTTGTGTGAGTCCAAGTTTGCCTTAACAAACAGCTTCGGAACTAAAGGATGCATTTACAAGCCGTAACCAGCCGTCATGCTTTACTGATAAACAAACCAATGATTGAAGAGAGATGCAAAAATTGATGACAAGCTTAAAGATATCAAGAAAGTTGATCACAGGGACTCTGAACATGATAAAAGATTTTGGGCATACTCGTGAACATATTTATTATTAAGAGACAAATCTATAGTCAATTTTTTGGGCTGGCTAGACTTCAGGCAAGATTGAAGATTGAGCTGGGGCAGGTATGCCCTATTCCTGGAAGGAACTATGAATTTTGTTGATATTATCCTGATTTCGAGATTTTGTCTACTTTTATGTAGTGTTGGTTTGTGGAGTCCCTGTCTAGCAGTCCCAGCCATAGGATGGGTAGCCACTAAACGGGGCACCAAAATTTCGGGACCTCAAAGACTATATCTCCATAATCCCAATAGAGAAAGTCTACCAGGGAGGCCCATAATTAAGTAAATGCATGCACGATACAAAATAATAAGTTGCAGTGGAATTAATCAAGCATGGATTTTAACAGATTCCCTGGCAGAAAAGTGCCCATATTCAGAGTTAATAATAAATAAACACATGACATGCAATTTCATGCATTTCCATAATAGAAAATAACATTAATTTGCAGAATCATAAGCAAAGACATAATACTTATCTTTCCTTTTGAAAAATATGTCATATATATACAAAAACATTTACATCCTTGGCTCATCCCGGTGTCCAGCTGCCTGGGTGCACAGCCTAATTATGTATCTAATTAACTAAAGGCTAGAAGTGAGTAGCATAACCCCTCATGTAAAGAAAGGCCTCGGTGGACTCCTAAGAAAAATCAATCCCATCCAATAAACCCGGAGCTAGTTCGGTCTTCTTTCTCATGAACCGAAGTCAAAATATTGGAAGAGTATACACAAGGTAACGTATATCCTCTTCCTCAAAAATTACTAAGGTAGAAATAAAATCAGAGTAAGACACTTATCTTTTAAGAGAAAATAGTCCAAGGAACTGCCTGTGTACAAGCAATTCTCCACCCAATTGTAGGCATCCAGTGCAGATACCAACCCTAAGCTTGGCTATGAGGCTACTAGGGTGAAGGAACCAAGCTACAAGCTTCCTACTCTTTACAGAACACTTCCAAACATCTCATCCAGCAATCAAACAACCATGTCACTCTTGACCACTGTCCCCCACACAACACAAGGAAGATCTTCCCTCTCTTTTCTTAGAAGTTCCCAGGGATATTCTTCCCTTCCATTGTTCTTTAATGTAGGTAGCAAGAGTCCAATCTGCTGAATGCCTTCTGGGATTAGCCTGCAAAATAACACTTGGTTCTCAAGCTTCCAATGAGTAGCAAATACATAGTGAGTGAAGCATTCTCAACTTGCCCAGCCTCTATGCTCTCCTATAGACATCTATCTCTCATCCAAGAATTGCAATTTTCTCTTCACCTTGCTGATTTTGGTCAATTTCCAGATTGGTTCATGGTTTGCAAGGAGAACACAGCATGAGAAGTCTATTGCACGAACATGAGAATGACAGTATGAATGGAGTGAATGGAAATGAGAGAGTTGAGGGAAATAATGATTGACATTCCTTTTGACAAGATAAATGATGTACTCTTAGACTTCCCTATAATGATTGTACTCAGCCCATGCTTCAATAACTACATGAATACACTTCCCCACCAACCTCTACATGCATTCAATGGTTGGGTTTCTAAGTCAATGGAGGTAGACGATTTAAGGCATATTACAGAAAAAAATGAGTTCATATATTGACACTTGGCGATAGAGGATTTACCAAAGTTACATATATCGTGTCGGCGAATATATCGCTGGGGGTCCAAAATGAAACTTATCGGCAGCAACGGCGAAAATATCGGAAAATATCGGCAAATGTCGTTTTGCATTAAAAAATACAAAAATAAACATTTTTTTTTCAGTTTTTTTAACATCTAAAGCAACAACAACATTAAATAAACACATTTCCACATAAATATTAAAATACAACAACTCATATATAAGATGCATAATATGTCAAATGGTGGATCATGATCAAATATCGAGTTCGACTATATAGTATAAACTGAAAATATTGAAATGTGTTCTTGATGGAATGATAGAAAATCACATCAAATGATCAAAATAAATGTCTCTCAAGAGATGAATCATCATGTCTCATGAGGCATGTAGATACTAAGATAGTGTATAGAGTCTAGACATAGGACACCAACATAGTATGATAGTACAATGATAAATAATAGGAATCAAGTCATCGACTCCCTGAGGATGATCCTCTAATCAATCTACGCCTTTTACGGGTCAAGGGCACTGGCACCACTCTTCCTCTAGAAGCAGTAGGTGGTCGTGGAGGTGGTCCAAATGAGCCTGGGGTGGAACTAGAACCTCCAACTGCTCGAGTAGATATTGTGGATGAAGGGGAGGTGAATGTGAGCTGTCTCCTCCCAGTCCCAACTATATGACTCTGTGGAGGTGGTGGCATTGGAGTGGGTCGACGCTGCAAATGAGTATCAACCTCCTCCTCAATGTCCTCATAGTCATAGTCATCCTCTGGAAGTGGAACATCAACATCCCCTTCTTCCCCCTCCTCCTCCGACGAATCTGTATCATCATCCTCCTCTTCCTCCAACCATTCAGGTGCCTCGTCCATCACAGGATCCTCTGTCTCCACCCTCCATTTGCTGGTAGTGTCAATGTCATCCAATGAAATGGCATCTGAATTGGGCACTTTCTCAATTTGTTTCACCTGCAACCTTAGATTGTAGTAGACATAAACCATGTCATTAAGGCGCTGCGAAAGTAACCTGCATTAGTATGAGATCCATAGTTAGGGGTTGATAAATGATGATAAATTCAAATTCAAAATTGTAATAAATTATATTTAAAATTAATAAAATTATAAAGAAGCAAAGATTATAAATTTAAGTTTAAACTTTAACATTTCTAAATTGAAAATTCTAACCTTCTGCGCTTCTTGGAGTGTATCTTCTCAAAGACACTCCAATTGCGCTTACACCCTGATGAGCTGCAACTTTGACTTAGCACTCTAATGGCAAGTTTTTGCGACTCTGGGACTGCGACTATAGTTAGTCCACCACACATCTACAAAGAAAACAAGGAAGGTAAACGATAAGACAAAATTCAAATTACAAATTACAATGTATTAAATTTTTACCAAGTAAAAAACATAGAAATGAAAGGGTAATACTAATTAATTAAGAATCTAAGAGATCAAAATTTGAAAGTGTTAAACAAATTGTACCTAGCATCCTTGTGGTTCTATCCTAGATAGCCATGTCATAGCCAAAAGTGCCACCTGACATCCTATAGATCTCCTTCTGTCTAGAAATCTCTGCGCGCTCAGAGGGAGTTAACACCATCCTTTGAACACACTGGAGAAAGCCATCCATGACCTCAGCATCAAACTGAAAGCCACATGCATAAGAGAAAGCAGGGTTGAGGTAGAGCCCTGCTACATGAATGGGACAATGGAGAGTATTATTCCATTGTTCATCAATCACACTCCATAGTTCAGCTCGTCTTGTGAGTCCCACCTCCCCCTTGTCCTCATAGTAGTGATGGATAGCTTCCTTGGCCCTATCCATGGCCTCATACAAGTAACCCATTGCGGGCTTTTCACCATCAACCAAACGAAGAACCTTTACCAAAGGTTCACTGATGGCACATACCTCCTCCAATCGTGCCCAAAAAGTTAAATCAAATTGCACCATTCGAGCAATGGCTTGCCCATCTTGTTTGGTGCTAGAGACACAAGATGCCCACTCATCAAAAAGAAACATCCGTTGCAACTCCATCATAACCTTATGCATAGACTGAAGAGAAATGAAGGAAGTGGCGAATCGTGTGATTGCAAGCTGCATCAACTCCTTGTTTCCCGTGAAGCGTCTCATGAGTGAAAGAACATATGTATGATTGTATATATATTTTGTCACACTTCGAGCTGAATCAATGACTTCTTTGATCCAAGGAAGTTTTTCCATGTCCTCTAGCATCAAATCAATGGAATGGGCAGCACAAGGAGTCCAATACAAGCTTGCATACCTCTCCATAAGCATCCTCCCAGCAGCAACATAATTGGCAGCGTTGTCCGTAATGACTTGGACAACATATTGTGGACCTATCTCTTGGATAAACTTATCCAGCAAATCACATAATAAGTGTGCATCTTTAACATAGGGAGATGCATCGACAGATTTGATAAAAACTGTCCCCCTGGGACAATTGACCAAGAAATTGATAATGGATCTGCCATTTCCATCAGTCCATCCATTTGACATAATACTGCAACCGGTGGCCGCCCATGACTGTCTGAGCTCATCTAATCTCCAGGTGCAATCAACCTTCTCCTCATCAAGGAGTCTCCCTCTCAAATCATTATAGGAAGGCCCCCTATAATCTGGACCAACAACGCCAGCAACTTGAAACATGGCATGATAGTAGGGGTTGTTTTTGGCGATGTTGAAAGGCACATCACCCCATAGAAAACATTTTGTCACAACTCTATCTGCCTCTTCCTTCTCCCTTTGTTTGAGCATGGTTCAAACAGAAGGTTGCCTCGAATACGATGCCACATAAGGTGAGGTTGAAGAAGGCACAGTGGAATGTGGGGGTCGTGTAGATGAGGAGAAGGAAAGCATGTCACTTGTGGCTCCCATGATTCGTGACTGTGTTCGAGATGCAAGTTCATTTCTGAATTCCTCCTTCTCGTCCCTCTTCTTAGCCATGTCAAGAATGGATTGGTTTGCAATACGCATCACTTCTAGGGTAACAACAGGACAAATATCCACTTCATGCCCAACAATTTTGGCAAGGTGGTATTTCAAGCGCCTAATTCCACCAGAAATATCCTTCCCATATAGTTTGCAATTCAACCTTTGCTGATTATTAGGGTCAACTGGCTGCACATACTCCCACATTGGATCCAATGGCTTTGGTATTGTGTCACCTATGCCACAACAAACAAACAAAAATGAATAAATTTTAAAATGTTCTTCTTTAAAATTTTGAAAACAATGAAATTATTAAAACATTCAAAGAAATGGGAGGGTGGCCTACTTAAAAGGATAAAATCCTATAGGCTATGATTTTAATGGCAAATCTATACCCTACACTAAATCTAAACCTAAACCCTACATCAAATCTACATTAACCAACAAATCTCAAGCAAAAAAAAAAGAATGAAAGTTCAAACTTCAAAGAATACATACCTGATTAGATGGCAAATACAATGGAAACTTGATGGTTTGCCTTTGCCCCCTTCCTCTCTTGTAGAAAATCGCCCAAGACATCAATGCTCCACTTCCTCCAAGCCGCAAAGTCCAAATGAACCGGAAAAACCCGTCTACGGCCTCTTTAAGGCGAAAAAATTTAATTTTTTATGAGCAGGGCGATATTTTCCATCGACTCGTGATATATACTGAATATATCGCGATATATTAAAACATCGGGAATTTATCGCGATTTTTTGGTGGCGATATATCGCTGGCTCCTTTGACTCGCGATATATGTAACTATGGGATTTACTTTCCGATTGGCTCCTTTCCGTCTTCTCCTTAGGTGGAATCATAGCCCCTCTTATGGCCATCTTAGACCAACTCAGAAATAATATTAACATAGCTTGGGTTTGTCGTGGCAAGCCTATCATGGTCGATAAAAGTATATTTAAATCATGTACATGCCTTGCCATTCACTAGTCAAGGCTTGGCCTTGAGCCCCATACTAGCACATTTACATCATTTACACACAGAATCGTTTATTTAAGCTCACGTCCTCACTCTTGTCATTATAATCACACATTTACAAATTATACATAATCTGATAAATACATTCCAGGTGTCAAAACCAGCGTATTACATAGTTTTGCAGTTTTTAAATACAAAAATGCATTAATCATTCAGACCATTTTCTATGAACACTACCGTATCAATCCTTGCAGAATTTTACATTTACATGCTAAGTAAACATTTGCTGTTGTTTCTAATCACAGGACATTCCAAAGGACCTAGAACTACATCATATTGTTGTAAATGACTGGAAGCCAGGAGTGGATGCTCAGCAAAATGTTGTGCTCATATCAATACCGAGTGTGGTAAGTCCAAATTTAGCACCTATGGGAAAGCATGTACTTCATGCATATACCCCTGGAACAGAGCCATATGATCTGTGGGCTGGATTGGATCGTAGAAGTGCAGAATACAAGAAACTCAAGGCCGAGCGCTCTGAGGTAAACAAGTTATTCCACAATACATTTGGCATGTTATAGCTGTATTGCCTCAACAGTGGACAGCGCACAGTTTATCTTCTCAAAAACACATCACTATTGGTCCGCATAACTGTTTGAACTCATTTATTAATGCCGCAATAAGGAATTAAGTTTGTTCTAGAGTTTACATAGTATGTTTTACCTATGGCGGATAATTGTTCAAACCCCGATGCCCATAATTTATGACAGGACCCCATTCTGCCACACGGATGCGCCGATCTGTAGGAAACCAGGTGCTTTAACATTGCGATCCAGGCCATGGTCTATTTTGAATCATCAATGTTATGTCATACTAAAAATTCTGCCTAATGAATTGGCTGAAGTCAAAGTAACTGTGTAATTCCACCCCCCAAAATTAAAATTTTGCTGCATATGATCGGATATTCAGGTGCTTTGCAGAACCAGGTCTTCTAACACATTGAACGAAACCATAATCTAGATTAAGTTGTTTTTTTAATTTCATAAATTTACAGATGGTGCCAAGTGAACCAGCAAGCAGTAGTAGCCAGGTGTTTGTGTGTGTAATTTCATGTGGGTGGTTTCTTGCATATAACAGTTTGAATTGCCTATTCAGGTGATGTGGAGAGCTGTTGAACGTGTACTGGGACCTGGTTTTTCTCGAGACAAATGTGAGGTGAAGTTGGTTGGTACACCATTGACACATCAGCGGTTTCTTCGGAGGAATAGAGGTACATATGGGCCTGCAATTCGTGCAGGAGAAGGGTCATTCCCTGGACAGGGGACACCCATTCAGCAGCTTTACTGTTGTGGGGATTCCACATTTCCAGGTATTGGGGTTCCTGCAGTGGCAGCAAGTGGTTCCATTGTGGCTAATTCTCTGGTTTCTGTTGCAGAGCACACAATGCTTTTGGATGCCATAGGGTTATGATGATGATTGAAAATAGCTTGCTATTCTGTAATTTATTTTTCAATTATGTTATTTGGGAATTTCAAAGCCTGGCTGCCTGCCTGTACATTCACGCTAAAGAAACATAAATACTAAGTTACACTATAGCTTCTATACGTGAGACAGCAATGGCCCTTGGCAACTCTGTACTTGTGAGGCTTCACAGTGTGAAAGAGAAGATATTCACAGTCAAGCCTTGCACGAGTTTGAATTATTTTTAGCCCAGTTATAGATATTTGTATACAAGCATCAAGCATCGGCAAAGATAAAAATGCACGAGTGATTTTTTTGTATATGGCGTGTATGTTTTGCTCCCAAAGATGTCAATAAGGATCATCAGATGGGCAATCATGTTTTTATTCCACGAGTTGCTTTTTTCAAATGGTCAAATGTGATGTTATTGTACACAAGCAGTTCTATTAGGTGTATTGGTTGTAGCTTGGGTGATTGGGAGGAATGAATGTTACCCTCTCCACCCAGGTTGAATTTTTATAAGTGACATGGTTGATCTTGTTGAGCCCCTATGTAATGAATGAGTGACTGAGTGGGCCTATGTTTGATTCTAGGAAGGCCTTGACATAAAAAGTAAGTGCAAGCCCTAGCACTTTCACGTGTGAAAAAACAAAAAAAACTTTTGAGGTTGCTTTTTTGAAATGGTCATTTTTTATTTTTTATTTTTTTCCATAGAAAAATTATCACAACGTTATTAAAATAAAACCATATTGTTGATATGGCCCCTAGGCAGTGGTACATGATGAGGTAAGTATGTGTTCAACAAATATCAACAAAATATGCATTACATGTGTATATCATTTTACAGCGCTTGTAACTGCCCTATCGATAGCAAACTAGACTATATAAACTCAGTTAACATAAAGGAGAATTGTCTGCAAGTTAAATATCACATAAATTTGAGAAAGATTATAACTGACACCTTCCCAGTGTGGTGGTTACATCGTGGTGTTTCTCCCATTTCTCCATAGTTCCAGCAGGTAAGAGAAGACATTGTTTGGAGAGCAGATCCGCTTCGTAATTGCATTTTTGGTAGATGTGCTTGTAGGAAATCCGTTGAACGAGAGAACCGATCTTTATGATATCCTTGTAGAGAGGTAATAAGAAGATGTTCCAAGGTGGCTTGCCAAGCTTCAGGTAGTCAATAACAAGTTTAGAGTCGCCATAAATTTGGATATGCGGAATCCCAAGTGAGTGTGCAAGAGTCAATAAGAGTTTAACAAAGACAAATTCAGCAAAATTATTCGTGACATCACCGAGTCGCGCTACAAATAAGAGACAATGAGTGTTCGTTGTATGAAAAATCCCACCAATACCACCAATTCATGGCCAACCCTGTGAGGCTCCATCCACAAAATCCCATGGAAGTGTATAATCTGTGAGTACATTCGGGATTATCCGAGGAGACTTGATAGGAACACCTTGTGGAAACGATTTGAATATGTCGAGGCATTTACGAGCATAAATCTAAGATGGAATGAGAACATCTTCGAAGATAACATTGTTCCTGGCGAGCCATACACCCCAGATGATGAAGACCGGGAGCGCAGCATAAATGTGAAATGTGATGTTGTTTGACCATGAATGTCATGCTTCTTGAATTCCAATACCACTCCAAACAAATGGAACGCTAGTGAGAATAGCTAGTTGACGCCACATTTCAAATATGTATTAGCAAGAAATGAAAAGGTGTGCAATATTTTCAGCAACAGATGTAGAAAGAGGGAATCTATTGGGTCTGATTTTGAATCTATGAACCAAAACGTTCCAGATAGGGACCTCACCATCAAGAATGAGCCAAAAGAAAATCTTAATCTTGTGTGGACAATGTAGACACCAAATACTCCTGCCCCACCATTCGGCGGGTGGAATATCCTCCTCCGCTCTGAGAACCATATATCCCATATTGGGGACATAATAGCCACCTTTTGCATTCTTTACCCATAACAAGACATCATCCTTGTTGTTGAGATATACGTTGTTGACAGTAAGAGACTATAGATATATGTACTATATGGGTCTCTCCAGATCATTTAGGTCCAGTTCAACAACATAGAGCCAATATTGTCTAAGGAGATTGTTGTTGTC
Source organism: Pseudotsuga menziesii (assembly GCA_001517045.1). Taxonomy (NCBI): domain Eukaryota; kingdom Viridiplantae; phylum Streptophyta; class Pinopsida; order Pinales; family Pinaceae; genus Pseudotsuga; species Pseudotsuga menziesii. The sequence continues at coordinate 218,989 of LPNX010115998.1, forward strand.
ATGCTTTTGGATCTGGTGAAGATATATGAGACCACGGTAAGTCAAGGAGTTAATCATTTCTGCCGGAAATTGCAAAAAATCAGCACATCCAATCCATGGGTCTTGTCCAATCTAGACACTTTTGTTGTTGCCTATTTTCCATGATATCCAGTTTCCAATGAGTTCAAAGGAGGAGATGATTGCTTTCCATATATTGGATATATTCTTCCGAGACTTGTCCTTATACCAAAACCATTCTTCAATGGAGAGTGGGGAGCTATATTCTTTATATATTACCCGAACCCAAAGTCCCTTACCTTTTAAAATTTTCCATATACATTTGGTTGCTAGTTCCTTGGAAAAACAAGGTATAACTTTGATACCCCAACCATCGTGTGATTTAGGGAGGGACATCATGTTGCAAGCGATCCAAGAGAATGCAAATTCACTTTCATTACCACCCCAAATAAAATTTCGGCAAAGCTTCCTGATCCTATGGAGAATACCTGCTGGGACAAAGGATAATGAAATCTAGAAGACTGGGATAGCTTGAAGGATGAAGTAGATCATAACCAATATACCCCCACGTGATAGCCATTTGTTACACCATAAATTGAGTCTATTTTCAATACGGACAGGCATCCATGCCCAGTCCTTGCATGTGTAGTCATTGGGCTTGATATGGAAGCCCAAGTATTTGAGTCCCAATGAGATGTTGACAGTAGTAAAATCAAATTTATATGTGTACCATAATTCCTCTCCAGGGTCTATGTCCATGAATGATATGGAGGATTTCATAGCAATACAAACCATGCTAGTGGCTAAGGAGAAAACTCTCATAATCGATTTTAGTAATAGAGCATCCCTACGAGAACCATCCGTGAAAAACAACATATCATCAACAAATAGTAGGTGGGTGACATAAACATTACTGCCAATATGAACGCCCTTGTATGCTCTAGATGATGCAGCTTTGTTGATCATTCTGCTGAGCTCGTCCATCATTAATATGAAAATGAGTGGAGCTCTTGGAGATCCCTGTCGAAGACCCCACCTAGGTCTGAAAAAATTTGTTGCAAAGCCATTAATGAGTATTGAGAAAGAAATAGATTGAATAGTTGATAAAATCTAGTTAATCATAGACGACTCAAAGCCAATCTAGACTGATAACAGTCTGATATGGGTCCAATTAACACGGTCGTATGCCTTGGACATGTCTACTTTGAAGATGACCGCAGGATTTTTCCTAGTTTTGGCAGAGTGAATAATCTCTTGTATTATTTTTATAGGGTCGTCAATTTTCCTTTTTGTGAGAAAAGAAAATTGTTCATCATTAATCATTTCAGATAATATACACTTGACCTTGTTAGCAATTACCCTTGCAATGATCTTGTATACTGCATAACAAAGTGAAATGGGGTGGTAGTCTTCGAGGTTAGTGGCCTTGTCCTTCTTCGGAATGAGTGCGATGAATGTGTTGTTAAAGGAGTCGAGGATCCTGCCCCTGACTATGGATTCTTTAGACACAATGAAGAGTTCGGCTTCTATGATGTCCATGAAACCTAGATAAAATTCTATGGGGAAGCCATCGGTACTTGGGATTTTATCTGCTTTCATACAGTATATAACAACATTCAGTTCTCCCAGTGTTACCTGTTCTTGCAGAGAAACATTTTGTTCCTCGGTGAAAAAAGATGGATAGAATGCAATCACAATGCAATAAGGCCCATCATATCACCAATAGGTACAGTGTTGTCCACTTTGAATAAGTTCGAGAAATGGTTGGTACTAACAGCGACCAAGTCTTTAAAACTAGAGACTAGTTGATCATTACCTTTATCCAATTGCCACATAGTATTGTTGCTAAGTTTGTTCCTATAGAAGTTGTGAAAATATTTTGTATTTCCATCACCATGTTTGAGCCATATGGCACGACTCTTGAGTCTGATGGAAACCTCCTTTTCATCAAGTATCTTATTTTTTTTCATCAAGTATAAAGTATGGACAAATGTTATAAATGCTATTGTACACAAGCATGTTCATTAGATGTAACTTGGGAGGTTGAGAGGAATGATTATTACCCTTCCCACCTAGATTCAATTCTTGCAAGTGACATGATGCTTTTGTTGAGCCCCTATGTTAATGATTGAGTGGATTATGTAATTAGGCCATACCTTGATTCTACGAATCAGCAGGTGTGGAAAATTTTAAGGTTTTCATAATTTTTTTAAAGTATAGGAACTTTGACAAATATTTATAATTATCAAATTTCTAACCACAAAATGTTTGGTGATATTTTAAAAAAATTATTCAAGTTTCTAAGAATTTTATATAGTTTTTGGACAATTTTGGCGATTTTTTGAGATTTTTTTTTTAATCCTATGGTTTTTGGGTGAATCGTATTAGAAAAAAATGGGAAATGAAAAATATTGTTTTGGGAAAAAACCTCAAAAATTAGCTCGTGGGATAAATTTCGCCCCTAAAATTTTCCTTGCAATTGTGTCGGTGTGTAGTGATAACCTTTGAATGGAATGGCACGATTCTAAAAAGCATCCATTAAAACCTCTTTTCATTTTACAAAGTTACAAATATTGTAAAAAAAAAACCTTAGCTATAATCATTAACATTAACATAAGGCAATGCGAAGCCCGTGGGAAAATTCCACATGCAAAGGTTGGCAAGCATGCATATTATTTAACTACAACATTGATTATGTAGTTATGATTACTTGGAGCCTTCAAGCATATTTTAATAGGCATATATTTTGTTAAATGGAATACGTTCCCTAATTTCCTATGTAATATCATTTTGTTATATTTGTTTTCAATAACTAATATTTGGTATATCACTTACGACATCCTCTGGTCTAAAGTCATACACCGAAAGTACATGCATCCCCTATCTATCCAGGATTGGATCGACTTTTCCCATAAATCTACCAAGAATGCATCTATCATGTGGAAGGCCTTGATATCATCCTTTGGCATTATTGGTGACTTGCTATCCTGGGATGTTGGAAATGACAAATCCATCAGAATAGGTTTTGATTCATGGATAGAAAACCCAAATGAATACAGACTACCACCCAATATGTGTGATTTTCTACTTGAAAAAGGAATTATTTTCTTGCACCATGCTCATGATTATGCTCTAACCACTCCCTTTCAACAGTCTTGGCTAAATGCAACCTGGATTGTATTCACAGTGGAAGAAGCCATCATTTGAGACAATTACATTCAGAAACTGATGGATAGTAAGATTCATATTATTAATTAGCCTGATTCTATTCCATGGACAAAAAATCCCTCAGGAGGCCACTATAGACCCAAGATTGGTTACCAGGTGATCAGGGAGGAGGAGGAGCATCTAGGACCAGAATGGTGGCATATTTTTATTTGGAAAATTCAATGTCCTCTAAAAAACATACTTTTCCTATGGATCACCCTAGCTAGGAAAATACCGATCTAGGGCCACATTTATAATCATGGGCATCGGACCGAGCAACTTCTCCCTTTGTCTATTTGCTGAAGAGTTCATTCAACACATATTTATCCATTGTTCCTATTTCAAAGAGATGTGGAAATTCGCTTCATCGACTTTGGGCACAAATTTTCTATGGGAAGGACAGGTTTTTGAAGAGATCATCAATGGATGGCTACACACTCCATCTACCTGTGAGTATCGAACACTCCCACTGCTCCTGATATGGGGTTCATGGTTGGCACGAAATAAGATGATCTTTCACAATATCCTTATTCCTTCACACGTTTATGCAACAAAAAGCCTTGCTATCCCCTGTCATTTCCCACAAAATATTCATCCTAAGCAACACATTACCCAACCAACTCCACTAATTGATCACACTACTCCATGGTGCTTCTTTGAAGGAGTTGTACAAGGAAGACCCAACTATGGTGGCTCTAGTGGTATTCTATATCTATCAGAATGCCACCATTTTAGTTTCACTACAAGTCTCAGTATGGCGTCAAACAACATGGGTGAGATCAAAGCTACTCTTATGCTCCTCAAACTTGCTCTCTTCATTGGATGTAACTCATTACAAGTTTTTGGTGGTTCATTACTGGTGATAGATGACTGGATGTCACATTGTGGTCACATCACAGAGCTCCTAATCATATTCACCTCAAATTTATTTACGAGGATATTTTCAGATTCCTTCCATTCTTCCAGAGGATCACTTTCAAACGCGTTTCTAGGGAATGGAATGAGGATGCAAATAAGCTCTCCAAACTTGGTATGACGCTTGTTGGTACTATCTCTGCTTAGGAGAGCAACAATAATACCATTAAAGAGGTAGACATAGGACCCTTCTTTATTTAATCCATCCTGCCCAATATACTATGGTTTTTTTTTTTAATATCTGTGGCGATATGTGTAGGCATATATAGCACATCATATATGAACTCTATCAGCATATACTTTTGAAATACCAATACATGATTGGATAAAATATTGTAAATGGAACTACTCTAATGATGGATACTAGAGAGACTCTTTTTTGTATGAAATTTATGTAAGGATGCCATAGCCAATGAATGATATGGCCTTTGAGTTAATACAATTTGGGCCATGGGTTTTTCACCATGGAAAAAATGGTTAAGTTTTTATATACTAATTTGATTTATAAATAATTTTTTGGATGTAGGATTAACCTTTAATAATTATTGATAGTTACAAGAAGAATGAAAGCTTTACTTAGATATTGAATAATGACACTAAACTAAGAAAAAAAGAACACAAAACTGGATAAAAACATAGTTACTACAATTTAGTATGTAATGCCATAATTTTTTTAACAAGAACGAGTATGGATTATTTTTATAAAGAAGTTGTTGAAACTCCATGCAATGCAATGGTAGATATACAATGTTCAAAATTTATACAAAAATGCTTTGCAAATGTTGTCCAAAAACATAATAGTTTTCTTCGAAAATAATTATTTTATGCAAACCCTATTTTATCTCCATTATGTTTATGACTATGTTGTTTGACATACCATCCCAAAAGGAAAATATAGGTAAACAACATAAACGAAATTTAAACAAGACCAAATTTATGTCTGCAATAGGCCTCCTCCATTGACATGTCTTCTCTTTCAAGTCATTTTTCACCATAAGAAGTTTGTTGTTTGTTGAAATCGATCGTTGTCTATTGAATTATGTCCTCTTCTACAATGTGGTATTTCACTGAACCTATAGAGACATTAGGAAAGTCTGGAAGGGATTTATAACTCCATGCAAAGCTCAAGACAATGTTATAATGCATTCAGAATCATTAGCTAATTTGTCATATTTCAAAGTTAAAATATTTGAGCTTGGATTTTATATTTTCTTATTTGGCTTCCAACCTCTCCATATGAATTCTCAAGTATTAATTTATCTACTTCATTCATTTAAGTTGACTTGACAATTACCTCATAATCCTTTTGACCTCAACATTATTATCTCCATGATTCCAACTTGAGTCAAAAGAACTTGCCATTCCAATAATCATGACTCTATTTATCATCATTCCCAAATTCGTCCATATTTCATGATGGTTAACCAAAGACCAGATTTCCCTGAGTGTTAATAGTGGGGGAAGAAATAAATCTTATCCCACACTTGTTTGTAATCTCTTCAACTCAACAATATACCAAAATAGAGGATTAAATACTTAGTTATATCCTCAATGCCTTAGCTTCCAACAAGTTGTTTTCATGAAGAGCATTTGGACTACCATACACTTCACAAAGGCACCAAATCTTAGCCAAGATGAAATCCATGTAGGGTCATTGTCCAAAACCCATGCAAAAACACTAGAGCCGAGTGTTGTAGCTATTATCCCGCCCTCATGTTGTAATTGCATTAACACATGAATAAATTGTTTTCATGCCATACTTGAAGTGTGGGAGGCGAAAGGAGACATGAGAGGGAGTTAAGCCTCCTCCTCCCCTGTAACCTTTCCTTCAACACTTGTCTTCCCACTTGAGCTCCATCACATGCAAATTTAATTGTGGTTTGATTATAAGTTGATTAATATGAAGGGTATTCATGAGTTTATATTTTAAGTATCCAACAAATCTATGGGGGATGGGGAAATGGAGGGTGCATAGGAAACATTTTTTCTAATTTCTCTTTTTCAAACAAGGTTTCCTGGTTTGCCAAATATTTTGCTTGACTATTATTTGATCTCCAAATATGTAGCAATTGAACAAAGTCGAATGCATCTATGAAGCCTTGTATTCTCTAGAGCATTCTATTGAGGATTAATCCTTCAACATCCTTCCTTCTTCACACTAGATCTATAATAGATGAGAAATACCTAAGGGTGGGAGATAGCTTGATACTACGAGACATAAGAATTGAAATACTCATGAACACTGCATGAATCTTAGCCTAATTATTAGTCATTCCCCCTAACCCCCATGCATTCTTGTTTCTAAATTTCCTTCAAGGCCAAGAAGTACCTCCCCACACCTACTACCCTTGCATTCACTTTTGTTGCTCCATCAAAGAAGCGTATTTGTTGCTTTTGACTTTTAACCAATATTCAAATTCTTCTTTCATGAGTCCTATTTTCCATTGATGCCTTGAAACTATTTTTTTGAGAATTAGTTTGGATTGAAGGAGCCTTCCTATGATCATATCTTGAAACCATATATTCGCTTGTACATTTAGTTTTTTTGTTTTGATAACACTGATGGATCGATGACCCAAAGCTTTATTCATTAAATCTCTCACTTTAGTAGTTATTTGTGAGGAGTGCTTATTTTTAACTAAAAGCAACCATGTTTTGGTATGGATTTCCAAACTCAAGTGAGGGTCAACTACTTATTCAAAGAACCAAGGTAGAAGGATTTCCAATTATTGAACAAATTACTCCATGTTTTAGTATGTATTATCACCTCATCAAGCTTTGCTAGAGCAATTCACCATACCTATTGAGAGAAGGAAGAGTCTAAAAATGGGTTAGGTGATGTTTTTTTCTTCTTCTTTACACGACACACACCAGGATGGAATCTATATTCCTTTTATCCTTAGGAACCTAGTTGTTAGTTCATTTCCATGATATCAAACCCAACAAAAAAAATCAATCTTTGGAAGTGATCAATATGCCATATATTTTTCCACATTATTGATGTCAACAGATGTGGGATTTTTTTTATAAGGCCTAGTATCCTTCTTTATTATGGATTTGCCTGCTTTTTCTTCCAAACCCCTCTTAGTTTTTGAGAAGATACTGACTTGAGAAACTCCTTATAAATAGGATAAAAATAAAATAATATAAGGATATATTCTTAGGAATGTCTAGTTGTTTCCATTGCTCCTATCTACCAATTGAGTTCCAATTATAAATATCAAAGAGAGTTTTATACCTAGCTCTATTAATCCAATCCTTGAAGTAATGTAAATCAACCTTGGAGCATGAGAGGATTTTTTCCCATGATTTTGTTTCCTTGTATATTAATGAGTCTATTATTTCCTAGGATCTAAAAGAATTTGTCTTGAAAGATTTTGTTTGAGGCTTTACATAGATTTCAGATACTCGGTCCTCTACTTTCTAGGAGAGCCCGAACCAAACAATGCTATATAGGAATACCTATTTAATTATTTATTAGCATTGATTTCCACCACTCCTAGATTCCCATAATTAATATCCAAAGATTCTTTGTGCCTAGATCTAGATTCAATTTAATCTTGGATAATTCAAACCAATTTTTTTTGGAAAGCACAAACAATTCCTATTTTACCAATTGATATTTCTCGGTATTGGTTTTTCCTCTCTTAGATGACTTGATTTATTATAGAGATTATAGCTAACATAAATGAACTTTGAAAAATAGGCAGAGAAAAGATAATATATTTAATTAAAACAATCTTACCTACTGTCTTTAGCCATGATATTCCCCAAGCTTGAACCTTGGAATTAATCATTTGAATAATAGGAGCATAATCTTCTTCTTTGGTATGCTTTTGAGAGATATGTATCCTTAAATATTTAAAGGAGTACTATTTAAGGAAGCTTATAAATTCATCAATCCCAAGATTTATCCCTTTAATCATTAATTTAACCACTTGAAGCATAAAAAAATAGATTTAAAATTGGTTTGAATCTCTTGTCAATTATAGTAGAGGCTTGTTAGCCCTAGGGAAAGTCAGGAAGAATTTGGCCAGAATTCTGTTCGGGAAGATAAATATTCAAGGCACAAGACAAGAAGAATAGTTGCGACAAAAAGAGTGAGGACGAGATAAGCTGCAACATAAGGGATCACGACATAAGAAGAATAAAGCAGTCAAAAATGAAAGTTCGATTGATCGTGGGTTAGGAGTTAGTTAGAAGAAAGTACGCTTTTGGTAATAAAGCATAATTGTATTTTGGGCATATCGTGCCTATTGTCAGTTGTAACTGAATGTACTAAAATAGAAATGATAGATTGTCAGCTAACACAAAAGAGTCGGTTTATTAGGATAGGTAGAAGCTTATAAAAGGGCGAACCTGAGCCGTGTGCAGGTGGCTCGTGGATTGCTCATAGGTTGTAGGTTGTTATTCATTGTGTGGTTCAATATGTCATTGGTTGTTGGTATGAGGTAGTTAAATTGTTAGGTTGAGAATCGATTTAAGCTATGTGCAGATCGACTAATTGAGAGAAGAAGAGGAGAAATACCTAGACCTAAATCCAAAGATCATGAGAGGAGAGAGATTTGTATACATTGTAAATAATATCCGAAGAAGAGTGTGCAAGCTGAGTGCGCAGACCAAAGGTGCTAACCTATTTCTAATGCCAAATGAAGAGCACCTTTGTGGTTTTTCCCGGATGGGTTTCCATGTTAAATGCTGTCTTTTTGTATCTTTGATCATTATGTTTATGTCGAATGCATAAATGTTGTGAATGAAGTGAATTTGAATAAGTCGCACATCATTTGCTTACAAATAAATCCATATATATGTGTGTCACACAGCTAATAGATTGAATCTGTGATAAGTCTTTTATGATAAATGTTGTAATCAGTGTCGACAGATAATTAGACTGTGATCTTGAATAAATAGGCTAGAATAAGAAGTATAAATCCCAGGCTTTGGTTGATTGATTTAATAAGCACTATAAGAGTGAAAATCCCCACACGACTACAAAATCCTGGTTTTGGAAGTTTCTCATAAGATATATCGGGTGAGACTTCATCTACGTCCTAGGTGCTATCGACTGAGCCCTACTCTGTTGGGATGATATCTGGGTTTTGTTGACAATTAAGGGTCTGAATTTGGGTCGACCGAGAGTCAAAGGCAACAAATGGTTATGTTGTTGGGACCATGAATCACTCTGGTGGGGATATGCTTTAGCACCCGACGAGGTTGGAAATTCAAGATTGGGTGGATCTTAAGGCACTAGAGTTTGCACGTGAAGAAAGTAAAGTATCACAGTTGAACCCAAAAGAATGGTTGGAGCGATATCTTTATACCGATATTCATGAGATTTTCTTTAGCGAATTTCCCATTGTATTGTATGAATGGTTGTTAAATTTTGCAACATAGAGGAAAAATTTTCAAGAAAGAGAACCGATAGAGTGGAGACCTCGGCTGATTCAACGACTGAAAAGTATTAGAAACCCCATTTCTAGGTTTATTGATTTCCAGGTTGACAGTATTTTGGAAGTATACATCACGCAAATTGCAGTCGACACTATAAAATCATAGAGTGAGGTGGAAAGAAAAATTTTCCAAGGACCTAGAGATCAATATTTGAAGTCTTTAAATATTTCGATCAAGATTCTTGTATTATGAGCCTAGTTATCCTAAGAATGGAGTCCGGCGAATAAAGATTCATACACGGAGACTTGGGATATGTCACAAGAGAAATTTGAGAAAAATCGAGTAGAGTAAGCTGATATGTTTCCTACTGATATCAAGATTGAACTAGAAGGTGGATGTCTAAAACGTGGACGAAGATTTCGGTCGGGAAAGAGAAGAAGGACTACGACTAGAAGTGAAAATTGTAGTACGACCAGAGGAGAGGACTACTAATTGGCTTCACACTTTGACAAAGGTTCCTATGATGAGGAAGAGGAATACCAACCTATATCTGAAAAAGAAGGCGAAGACAAAGTCCCAGATCCAGAGTACGAGTACAACATACCCATGAATTTGTGTACATATTCGGAGGTAAGATCTAGAAAATCATCATCGAGTGGTTGTGTCAATCAAAGTAATAATAATAGTAGAAGCAGTAGACAAGGAATTCCACTAGCCAATCCTTTAATCCAGCAACACCAAGGACAAATATAATGGCAGGAAACAATATTAAGTTTCCAATATTTAATGGAAACAAGTTAGAAGACCCTGAACAACATTGGTTTCTATGCAAAGCTGTGTGGACCGTACGATAGGTCCAAGAAGAAGCCATCAAGAAAATTGAGATGATCACAACCCCTAGGGGTCGTGCATTGGATTGGTACATGAAATTTTATGTGGTTCCGATAGGAATCCCAAAGAAAACACTAGATCAAATCCATGCAGGATTAATAGATGAGTTCATAAAGCCCAAATCTGAGTCGCGGTGTATTACGGAGATAAAATAAATTAAGCAATCACCTATGAATTCTGTTTAAGACTTCAACCAAAGATTCAAGACGCTAATGGCCAAAGTAAGTTTTCAAATGTTGGACGTTCAACACAAAGAAAGGTTTATTGCAGTGTTGTTACTGCAAATCCAGATTCCTTTAATGCAGCAAAAGATTGTATCTTAGACTGAGGCTTTGGAATTGGATATGAAGTTGCAATCCTCACCGGTCAGAGAAACTGGTGCAAGGATGATGCAAATCCAGTCACAACTTGCCAACCTTACCTTACAACTTTAGGATATCAATAAGGGAAAGGAAGTCCAAGAAAAACTTCGGTGTACTAGATGTAGAACCGAGGGACACCACAAAGAAAAATACCCAACATTTATCAACTATGTCTCTTAAGGAGCATTGAATCCAATAAATACACAAGGGATTCCTTGGCATAGAATATTGTTGACACACTTATGTCGACAGGGGTTCACTCCAAATATCTGTTGACACCCATCAACACAAGCTCCCTAAACATCGGCCCAGATAGTTTTTACCTTATCCAACAACACCTACGAAGCAGATGCACTCTCACCCGAGATGTCTAACCGAGGGATGCAGGAGCCACATTTCTCAAATGGAAGAGGAATTTCGCATTATCTCTTACTCTATCACAACATTACTCATAGATCCAGGTTTCAAGCATATCATTCCTACTTATCATCATTTGCAATAGATTCAGACATCACAATAACATAATTCATATTTATTTAACTAAAAAAATACATCAACATATATTAACCCAATGAATATTGCAAGACTTTGCATCATTCAAATTCAGATATGTAAATTCATTGATCGGACCATCATTAAGTTCGCAAATTATGCAGATAAGAACAAAAATTTCATCATCAACATCATCCTTATATTATCTACAAAAAAACCTTGCAAAAGACAAGCATTCCTTGGTCGAATATCCCGGGCCATAAAATTCATTCATTCACAGATCGACTCACTTACAACAGAACACATGATCTATCAAGCATATTATTCTTCTCGCAAATGATTCCTTATCCTTGTCTTCTTATCTCTCTATGACTCTATGCCTAATTCTACTTATAGACTTGAGCCATTACAAAATGATCCACATAGCCGAATTCCTAACTACATTTTACCAAAACTTATAACCAACTCAACCATAATGACCACACTTATCGGTATCTTATTCTGCACAGTTGACTCTTTCTCTTGTCGATGTCTTCCTTTTCGATGGCAGAAGTGTGCCTTACACATCCTATCCCCATTCCAACAGCCCCCCAACACAAACTTGTGGTTCATGTTGCCGCCTTTCACACACCTGGGGGGATGTGGCAAAAATATTCAAACCACTCGGTGTGTCCTTGGGGGAAAGTATCGAGTCAAGATTGTCACCTTGTTCTTGACTCCCTCGTTTAGGCAAAATCCTAACGAAGCCAAGGGGGGTAGACCCAATTTAGTTGCTAAGGTTGTTAAGGCTTAGTGTATATGATGATGATTTTAGTTGTTTAGGAGTTTTGAAAATAAATAAACAATTGATCAAGATAATTGCAACACAAATATTTAAGTCACAACAACATATAGATCAATGTATGATATATTAAAGCACATAGAAGCAGATGATTGTAAAATATAAAGAACCAGTGCCAAAATGGAGTCCACAGATAAAGTATTGCTGAAAGAAAAATGTTGCAAGTTCTCTTATTTAGTTTTAAATTAATGTGGATATGATTTGATTAACTTATGGGGAGAAGGGAACTCCAAATATACCTGAAGGTACGAGGAGTATGTCCAAAACCATTATCCGATGCGGCTCCCCGCAAGGAATATGTGGGCTGGTTGGAGCCTCGAAGACATGTTCAACACTACACCAACAAGGGTGTAGCCTAACGGTGTCTCGAGGTCGCTACCTAGTTGTTCCCGCTTCCTTTGTGGATTTTTCCACTGCAACGGATTAAATCGAGGCGTTGGATTTTTTCCTGGGAGGTTGATTGAAAAATGTGAGGACTGATTAAAGCTATTCACCCATGTTGATTTTGATGCAGACAACTGTTCAGACGAAACGAAACGGTCCAGAGCATACACAACTGAGTCTAAAGGATTTTAAAATTGGTTTTGTTTGTTAAAAGAAGAAAAAGTGACCTCCAAGAATCTCTTTCGGTTCAAGTGAACCTCAATCGAGAAAGAAATGAGGGGTATATTTTATTAAACTTTTGAGATAAAATGAACTTAGAAAGGAAAAAAATACAGCAAGTTGTCTAATTAGTCCTACCATGCATCTCTTTCCCCTTTTGGGTGACTTTGGAAGTCACGGGGTAAGATGTAGTGTTACTTTGAATATGGAACGATATGATAATATTTGCACTATTAAACAAAGTATACAATCCTGCAGATCAATAAGGAAACCTAAACTAAAACAAAAAATGAAAAAGTGCGAAAAATGACACGGATGTGAATTCCCCTAGTGGGGATGGGGAATGAGATCGAAAGAGCCTACTCAAGATATTTTTTATTATTGCAGTTACAATATTTAAAATAATTTCGCTTTGTTCCTTATTATCTGGGATCCAAAGGCTTACAACAAATAGAAAAAAGAAACCTAGCTGTGGGGGGGACTTTTGGGAAGCTTCGGATGGCCAAAAATTGTATTTTTTGGCAGATTTTCCTTCTTTTTTTCGATGAACTTGTTTAAAAAAATAAATATTTATTAGTAACAAAGTGCCCAAAAACGCTTTGGAAGTGTTTTTGGACAACACAAAAAAAACTCGAAAAAATCAAAGTTAAAACTATAAAGGAAAATGTGGGATCTTGGCTTTCCTTTTTGGAAGCCAATGCAATTTTCAATTTAGATGCTAGATTTAAATTTTAATAAAGAAAGACTATTCACTTTAAACAAGCTTTATATTTAGCTTAAAACTGCTTATAAAAATGAAATACTTTTACTGTTAGATCTAGTTTTTTAAAGAGAAAGGACTTGAATTTTTTTCTTAAATGAAACTAAACCTATGCACAAAACTCGTATATGTTCATATCTAGAAAGGTATTAGATTTAAAACAATATATCTAAAATATAAAATCCAAGTAACCAAGGGAGTATTTATAAAAAAGGAGAAAGAGTGAAAGAGGTGGCTTGGTGCCCGAATGATCAACCATGGAGCTTTTCGGTGGAATGTCGAGGGACTATGCCTTTGAGAGAGTTTGGAGGAAGTGAAGAAGCACACTAGATAAATGCCCTCTCCAAGCTAGGAACCTACAGCTGATCCAATGACTTTCCAAGATGCTTGTGAGATCCGGTTAATACATAAACAAAGAGATTAAATCAACATGCATATAATCTTATAAACATGTTAGATCTAGATCTCTAGGCATGCATAAAAGATAAGGAAATAGGAAATAAACTTATTAACTAAAATCCTTTCCTAACAAGATCATAATAAACTTATTAACAATCTCTTAGCATTGGATTTACAATATCAAAATAAGCAAGTTATGAACACATATACATGTTACCTTAGTGAAACATGGCAATGCTCATCCACACAAAATAACATGTCACCATATTGCCTCCAAAGATTTATTTTATTCCAAGCAACAAAAAATAACTACAGTATCACAACAACAAACCAATTCTCCATCCAACTCGAACTAGCTTGGAAGAGAGAATTGCAGCTTTATTTATAGCCTGACTAGCCAAGAGGGGTGCATGCTTGACTAAGAGAGAATCCAACCGTAAGGAGAGTTGATCTAAGGTTGATTTGGGCATGAACTGAGTTTGATATAGAGTATAACTGAAGACCTGACTGCCACCTCTCTCAGTAAACCAACCAACCCATTCATCATATGCCAACTAACCCACACACGTGGAGGATAGAGAGAGGCACAACCTCCTTAACTGCGTGAGCTCTCCGAGTCCTTTACCAACTGGAAAACACTCAACCTCATGAGAAGTATAACTCACCTTCATTATTGGGAGACGATGCCATTGATTTCAATCAAATCAGATCAAATCCCATTGATTTAGGATTTCGGAATATTCTCCATTTATTAATTATTTCTATTTTTAATTAATAAATTTGATTTTTTGGAGATTTTTGACTTAAGTGATAAATTTATCACTTAAAACTTAGGAAAAGTGGGTTTTTAGGTTAAAGGGGTGCTCTGAGTTAGAAAAAAAGCACCCCCAAGGCCAAAACTGATCCCTAACTACACTTTTATAACATTTCCATTTTTTCCAATTACATTGTTAAAAAATAGCCTAAGTTTACGGAATTTTTATTTTTATTTTTACCAAAGCTTAAAAATAAACCTAGGGGGACCTAACACATGTCCACATGACTCAAAATTAATTCCTATCATGTTTATAAACATTGACCATAGACTCTAATAACCCCCTACGATTAAATACAAAGAAGACCACCCCAACTTTGCAGGTATGAGTGAAAAACTTAGAAATTATTAGTTGTTTATTCAACAACAAATAATCTCTAAGGGAAAAAACACTCTAGGCTAGTCATTATGATATATAATCCTAGGAGACCGAGTCTTTTACATACACCACCATGCTAGAACACTTTATTACAACTCCCCCAAGGGGGTATGAACATGTGGTACAAGAAAATTAAAATAAGTTTCCCAGAAGAAGCCTGAATGACTTCTGAACTTTGAAGAATGAACATTGGTGTTTTTTTGTCTCATCCGGATCACTTGATACCACCAAATAAGTATGAATTAGTGGGTAACATTTAGCTCTATCTAGGGACATATGCTCCGACTGATCTTTTAATCAAAAAGAGGATGTGAGAACTCCAGAATCTCTGGGTCCTGCAAAAAATCTAAAGTCCATCCGTAACACATTTATAAAAGGAAACCAACTAGGAAACTAACCTATTGCACAAAGTTAGTATATAATGTACAAAAATAAAAACTATTTTACAACACTAATATACAACAAATACCTTCACAGTTAGTACTATGATACAACATCTATAATACAACAATATGATACATGAATACAATACATGAAAGGATAAGTTTAGCAATAGGCCCTGATACCACCGATGCCAATAAAGGCATCAAACCATCTTGGCAAAGAACATTTTGAGTAGAATACCATTCACTAGAAGGTTTAATCTTTCCCCTTCCATGTCATTTAGAAAAGATGAATTAGCGCCTGCTACTTCATCAATGATATAAGGTCCCATTCATAGGATGTCAAACTTTCCATGTTTTCACATTTTTTCCGTCCGTTTGTCCCATAAAAACACTGTGTCACCTACTTGAAAAGGTCCAGGTCTAGTAGACTTATCAAAAGTCCTCTTGATTTTATCTAAATTTCTGATACTTTGGTCAAGGGACTTCTTTCTTTTTTCATCTAACTCGATCAACTAATTAACTTTGTTCTGAATGGCATTGTGATCTGAGCTAAAGTTTTGGAGAAGCTGATACACTAGAAGCTTTAAATGGATTGGTAAGGTGACATCTAGGCCATATACAAGCTCGAAAGGACTTTTTACAGTTGAAATATTCTTAGTAATCCTATCAGCCCATAATGCATACTTAATCTTGCTATCCCATGCTTTCTTGTTATCACCAACTGTTTTCTTGATTATGGTAATTAAGTTTTTATTTATTGACTTAGCTAGACCATTTACCAAAGGATAATAGTTGGATGAATGTGATAAGATAATGCCAATTTTGAAGTAAAAAGATGACATTTATGAGGAACTGAAGCATGGGCCATTATCTGTGATAATCATGGATGCCACATCGAATCTTGTGATAATCCTATCTTCTAGTAAATCCACGACTACAACATCGGTTTCCTTCTTGGTGGGTATTGCCTCTACCCACTTTGTGAAATAATCAGTGGAGGTAACTATCCAAGAATAACCATCATTTGAATTGTCTTTGAACTTACCGATGAAATGAAGCCCCCAGAGCTGGAAAGGGGCTTGGACCACAATTGGCTTTAAGGGAAAATATTTCATCTTTTGCTTCTTGGTGAACAACTGACACTGGGGGAAACTTCTGACAAAACTATGCACATATGAAAAAAGGCTTGGCCAATAATAACCTGCTCTAAGGATTTTGTGGGTTGTTGTTCTTACTACAAAATGTCCACCACAAAGTCTTGCATGGAACTCAATTGTGAGTCTTTTGGACTCAAGTTCATCAACACATCTAAGTATTAAGCCATCCGGTTTTCTCTAACCCAGACCATTCTTTGTTAAACAATACTTAGTTGCTTTTAACCTTAATGCTCTGCGTTTATGGCCAAGTAGGTGATTAGGGCATGTAAGGTTACGAAGGAAGAAGATGATGTCTGAATACTGAGGCTCCTGCTCTAATCTCTGAAGCTCATCTGATACACTTTGTTATGGATTACTGTTATGAGAAATCATTCCTAAAGCTTTCTCATTCCCCTGAATTAACATATGTGCAAGCCCCTGTCCCTTAATCAATTTAGTAGCTTTTATTTTTAAGTCATATTGTTGAATATTTGAAACCTATTTACCCTGATTCCTAGACAATCATGCTGAGACATGATATCTTTGACAACTGCATGGGGTACATACCCAATGATTTTAGAGTATCCGACATAAGTTCTAAAGTTTTTAAGGGACTTGGAAAGAGTGTAAGCTTGCTTTTCTATGGTAGTATACTTCAACTCTGAATGTTGCAAGGATCTACTCATAAATGCTCATAAAAGGTATGGGTTGCTCTTGTCCTTCACTGTTTTTCTGAAGTAGAACACTAGCAATGGTGTCTTCCGAGGAAAAAGAGAAAATATAAAACTCTTTGGAGTAATCCGAACTAATTAAGACAGGTGATCTAGATATAGCATCTTTGATGTTTCTGAAAGCATATTTCCCTTCATTCATCCACACAAATTTAGCATCTTTCTTTAATAACTTTTGTATAGGGTTGATTAGTTCTACTAAATTTAGGATGAATATCCTTATGAAATTGATCTGACCATTGAAATACTATAGAGCTTTTAAGTTCTGAAGCAAGGGGACCTTCTTAATGGCTTCTACTCGTTCAAGATCAATCTTGACCCCATCCTTGGAGATGATGTGTCCCAACAACTTTCCTTCATCAACCCCAAATATTGACTTGGAAGATTTAAGGAAATGCCATACTTTCGACATCTTATAGACACCTTCCTGAGATGACTTATGGGGTCATACCTTTGTTTCGAAAAAATGGTTAAGTCATCCTGATAGATTTCAATCACTTTGCCTATGAGTTCTTTGAAGGCAAAGTCCATGGCTCTCTAGAAAGAGGCACCTGCATTTAATAATCCAAAAGGAATTCTTAAAAACTTATAAGTTCCCCAAGGTGTGGTAAATTTTGTCTTATGTTTATATTCTTTATTTACTAACACCCGGTTGTATCCGTGAAATCCATCCAACATGGACATCATTCTTGAACCTGCTACTCTTTGAAGCAATGTTTCCATGTGAGGCAATGGGTAATTATCCTTTAGGCAAGATGTATTCAGATTCCTGAAATCTATACATATTCTAATTGACCCATTCTTCTTTCTAACAACAACTAAGTTGGAGCACCATGATGAATGTCTTGTAGGTGCTATTATCCCTGCTGCCAACATCTTATGTAACTCTTTTTGCACAATAGTGGCCACCTTAGGATTTATTCGCCTAATTTTTTGTCGAAAAGGTTTGACGTATTTAGCCTCTTCCTTAAGGGGAATAGTGTGTTGAAACACATCTTCCTGATAAGCTTTAAGTTCATCATAACTAAAATCCAAAACATCTCTATACTCTTTGATTAGATTGATTAAGCTAGTCCTTTCTTTTTTCGAAGTACCTTTTCCAATTTTTATTAACTTGGGGTCTTTGTCTGTACCTATGTTTATTTCCACATAATCCCCAATCTTTATTGACTCTTTTTTAATTTTTATGACAATCCTGTTTGTCAAAAAATTTCTCAAAATATATAAGGCTACTCGGAATGTGATTTTTTCAATTATCCTCATGCTCCTGATACTTTTTACCCCCCCACTGATAAATGATATTACAATCCTCAAATTCCTGTAGATTATGGATGAATCTTAAGAGTTGTTTATCATCATTAAATACATGCCAATGATCTACGTTATTAGGAATTGAAGGCCTGAAATTTATTTCCATTTTTCCATTTCCATTAATCATCTCATATAAAGGTTGGAGGGTGGATGCTGTTATTGCCAACTTATATGCTAAACCATTCATTTCCCTAGGGATTTTCTGAAGATTAAGTGCATCAAACCAGTCCATGGTGTCCCATATAGTATTCCTATACTTCCTTATTCTATCACTCTTACATTGATACTGATTCTTAAGTTGGAGGATAACTAAGTCTAAATCACCTTTTATGTTTAACATTTTTATGCCCGTATCTTTAGCAGTTTCTAATATAGAAAAAATGCCTCATACTCATGAACATTGTTTGATGTTTCAAACTCCAATCTAAAAGCAAAGTTGTAGATTTTATTAGAAGGAGAAATAATCACAATGCTCACACCCTTTCCAGCTTTGGAATAAGCCTCATCAAATTACATTTTCCAAACCTCATCTACCTTTTAAATTTTAATATTTTCTTTAAAAGGGGCCATGAAGTTGAACAAGATGGTATAGTTTCCAAAGTTGTCAGTGCAATGCACAAATTCATTTCCATGCTTTTTAGGATTTTCTACATGTCACTTCCTTTCCTTTTCTTTGTGAAGTATAACTCTAGTTTCCTCTGATGAAGGTATAGTTGCATATGTCCAATCCATTTGGATGTGTCCACCTAGAGTTGTAACCCACTTTCTAGACAAAAGCATTCCCCAATTATATGGTACATCGAAAACTGCAACATCCATTGTCATATCGATGCGAGGATACTTGGCCAATTTTACTTGTAGGTTTAAGATTATCCCTACCACATCAACTTCTCTTGCATCCATTGCAAAATCATTTTGGTAGGGTCTTTTGATCCTTAGATTCAATTGTTCTATTACTTTTCTTGTAGTTATGTTTGAAGAAGCACCTAAATCTAACATGCAGTTATGGAGAAGAAGATTATCAACTATAAGAGAGAAATAAAAAGGCAGGTGATATTCTCTTCTTGGATCAACACTGTGAAGGACTATAGGCATATCCTCAAGGACAACATGCAAATCTTCAAGGATGACATTATTACTTGGAAGGGCAGTTTCTTTGACAATGTTATGATTAATTTTTAAAGCTTTCAGCAATTTTTCTTTTTGACCAGGAATCTGAGGATGCAAGTTGCATAAGCTGAGGCTTTAGCACCTTTTAACCACCATGTGAAGCTTTGATTCTACAACAACAGGAGGGTTTACAATAGGAGGAGTTGTTACCTTAGGTTTATACAGCTTAGTCGGTGTAGACTTATCCTTTCTTTGGTAAGTAGTGCCCTTTAATCTAACATCCCTCATCTCTTTAACCTTTTCCTGAGAAGGATTTTCACCATAGTTTTGGGTGATGAAGTCATTCTCCTGACTATAATCTATGGCCTGCTGCTAATGTTGGTTTTCCAAAGGGTAGGTTTGGGCTACCATGTTCACGAACTCAGGCTCGCTTGAAGGTATATCCTGATTACTAGTCTTGGGGAATCCCTATTCCATGACCTGATTGGACATATAACAAGTACTGTCCAGGTGGAACTAATCACAAGGCATACAAAATGGACTTGCATCCTATACCATGTTTGATGAGTCTAACTGGTTTGGAATCCTAGTCTCTTAAGTAGGTGCTTTCTTCTGATATATTTGGTTAGGATTATGTTGAAAGTTACTTGGTGCATGAGAAACATGATCCCTCTCCATCATTACCAACCTATTCTGAATATGATTCAGTTGTGTAGCATGATTGGCCATTTGTTGGTTTTGATTAGTTACAAGGTTTTCATCATTTAAACCATTTTCTTCATGGGATATTTAGATGATTCCTTTCCCTTTGATTCAACAAATTTTCCATTAGACTCTTTGTTATAGGAAGAACTTCCTCTAGTGAATTCAGGTATGTTGGACTTATCGGATGATTGCATATTCTTTTCAATCTTTTCGGAAAAAATCCTGGGCTTTCTTTAAATCAACAGGTTCTTTATCTCTTAACTGTTACCTCAAATATTTAGTGAATGCTTCAATATAATAGATGAGGATATCATCATCATGTGGATTAATGTCTTTATGAAGGTCAAAAACAAGATCCCCAATCTTCTTATTGAATTCCTCCATAGTTTCATTTTCCATCTTTTTAATGTTATGGAGAGCAACAAACTGATGTCTTGGTTCTTTTTTTCTCTCCCCATTTATTCTTAAAACCCTCCATAAATTCATCAAGTGTTTTGTATGAATTATCAACTAAGTCAAGGTACCACTCTCCAGCATCTTCTTCTAAATATAAAGCAAAAATCTTCATTTTTACGTCATCATGGTCATGGGCAGCTTGATTGCAATAACCAACTAAATGCCTGGAAAACTTTTGAAGATGGGATTTGACTGTGATGGCATTGCTTCCTTGAAATGTATGAAACTTCTTGATAGAATCATTCAAAATGGCATGATGAGCACCTACTATCTGAGAAAGGTCAAGGGGTTTGAAAAAATCAGACATTTCTTTAGATTGATGGATGTGACTCTCTATAAATAGATGATGGATATCTGAGAGGGATTGCGACCCTAAATCTTCAATTATCCTACAAGAAGTCGGTCTATTTAATGTCCTTCTATAATTCCTTTCAGGCTCAAGGATGAGATCAAATACTCTTTCGTATTTCTTTCGGGTAGAATACATTTTAGGGATATTAAACAGTGGAGTTGAGTTTTAATTTTAAAGACAAGATCTATCGAATTTTTAACTTTTTATACTTTTTGAAACAAAAAGAAAATTTAAGTCGTACTCGGGAATAAAAATATTTATCCCTGGCAATGGCGCAAGAAAATGTTATCGCCTTTCACACACCTTGGGGGGACGTGGAAAAAATATTCAAGCCACTCAGTGTGTCCTTGGGGGAAATTCTCGAGTCAAGGTTGTTCTCTTGTTCTTGGATCCTCCATTTAGGCCAACTTATAATGAAGCCAAGGGGGGTAGACCCTATTTAGTTTCTAAGGATGTTAAAGCTTAGTGTATATGATGATGATTTTAGTTGTTTAGGAGTTTTGAAAATAAATAAACAATTGAACAAGATATTTGCAACAGAAATATTAAGTCACAACAACATATATATCAATGTAAGATATATTAAAGCACATAGAAGCAGATGATTGTAAAATGTAAAGAACCAGTGCCAAAATGGAGTCCACAGATAAAATATGTTGTTGTATTGCTGAAAGAAAAAATGGTGCAAGTGCTTTACGTTAGTTTTAAATTAATGTGGAGATGAGTTGATTAACTTATGGAGAGAATGGGAGTCCAAATATACCCGAAGGTATGAGGAGTATGTCCAAAATCATTATCCGATGCGGCTCCATGCAATGAATATGTGGGATGGTTGGAGTCTCAGAGATGTGTTCAACACTACACCAACAAGGGTGTAGCCTAACGGTGTCTCGAGGTCGCTACCTAGTTGCTCCCACTTCCTTTATGGATTTTGCCATCGCAACAGATTAAATCGAGGCGTTGCATTTTCGCTGGGAGGTTAATTGAAAAATGTGAGGACTAATTAAAGCTAGTCACCCACATTGCTTTTGATGCAGCCAATTCTAATTCGGAGGAACCGCAACGGTGAAAAGCATACACAATGGAGTCTAAAGGATTTTAAGGATTCTAAAATTGGTTTTGTTTGTTAAAAGAATAAAAAGTGACCTCCAAGAATCTATTTTGGTTCAAATGAATCTCAATCGGGAAAGCAAGGAAGGGTAGATTTTATTAAAATTTTGAGATAAAAATGAACTTAGAAGAACAAAAGATAGAGAAAGTTGTCTAATTAGTCATACCACACATCTCTTTCCCCTTTCGAGTGACCCAGGAAGTCGTGGGGTAAGTTGTAGTGTTAATTTGAATATGGAATGATATGATAATATTTGCACTAGTTCAAAAATGTATACTATCCTATAGATCAATAAGGAAAACTAAACTAGAAAAAAAAGTGCAAAAAGTGACACGGACGCGGATCCCCCCAGGGGGGATGGGGAGTGGGCTCGAAAGAGCCTACTCGAGATATTTTTTATTATTGAGGTTACAATTCTTAGAAGAATTTATCTTTGGTCCTTGTTATCTAGGATCCAAAGGCTTACAACAAAAAGAAAAAAGAAACCTAGCTGTGGGGGGAACTTTTGGGAAGCTCCGGATTGCCAAAAATTGTATTTCCAGGAAGAGTGTCCTTATCTTTTTCAATGGAATTGATAAAATCCATCAAGCTTTATCAGTACAAAAGATCCCAAAAACACTTTGGAAGTTTTTTTGGACAACACAAAATAAAACTTGAATAATTTCTATGTTAAAACTATAAAAGAAAATGCCTAAATTAACAAAGGAAAGCAACTTGCGATATTGGATTGCCTTTTGGAAAGCCAATGCAATGTGAACTTTAGATGCTAGATTTAAATTTTAATAAAGAAAGACTATTCACTTTAAACAAGATTTAGATTTAGCTTAAAACTGCTTATAAAAATGAAAGACTTTTACTGCTAGATCTAGTTTTTTAAAGAAAAAGGACTTGAATATTTTTCTTAAATGAAACTAAACCTAGGCATGCAAATCCTATACGTTTAGATATAGAAATATATTAGATTTAAAACATTATATCTAAAATATAAAATCCAAGTAACCAAGGAATCATTGATAAAAAGGAGAAAGAGTGAAAGAGGTGGCTTGGTGCCCGAATTATCAACCATGGAGCTTTTTGGTGGAATGTCGAGGGACTATGCCTTTGAGAGAGTTTGGAGAAAGTGAAGAAGAACACTATATCAACACCCTCTCCAAGCTAGGAACCTGCAGCTAATCCAGTGACTTGCCAAGATGCTTGTGAGATCTGGTTAATACACAAACAAAGATATTAAATCAACATGCATATAAGCTTATAAACATGTTAGATCTAGATCTCTAGGTGTGCATAAAAGAAAAGGAAATAATTAATAAAATTATTAAATAAACTCCTTTCCTACCTAGATCATAATAAACTTATTAACAATCTCTTAGCACTAGATTCACAATATCAAAATAAGCAAGTTATAAACATAGATACATGTTACCTCAGTGAAACATGGAAATGCTCATCCACACAAAATAACATGAAACCATCTGGTATCCAAAGCTTTATTTTATTCCAAGAAACAAAAAATAACTACAGTATTGTAATAGCAAACCGATTCTCTATTTAAATCCAACTATCTTGGAAGAGAGAATGGCAGCTTTATTTATAGCCAAACTAGCCAAGAGGGGCACATGCCTAACTGAGAGAGACTCCAGCTGAAGGAGAGTTGAACTGAGGTTGATCTGAGCATGAACTAAGTTTGATATGGAGTAGAACCGAAGACCTAACTTCCACCTCTCTCAGTGAACCAACCAACCCATTCATCAGATGCCAACTAACCCACACATGTGGAGGAGAGAGAGAGAGGCACAACCTCCTTGACTGCATGAGCTCTCTAAGTCCTCTACCAACTGGAAAAAACTCAAATTCTTTAGTAGTCTAACTCGCCTTCAGTTTTGGGAGCCGATGCCACTTATTTCCATCAAATCGGAGCAAATCCCACTGATTGAGGAATTTGGGAATATTCCCCATTTATTAATTATTTCTATTTTTAATTAATAAATTTGATTTTTTGGAGATTTTTGACTTAAGTGATAAATTTATCACTTAAAGCTTAGGAAAAGTGGGTATTTGGGTTAAACGAGTGCTTTGAGTTAGAAAAATGAGCACCCCAAGGCCAAAACCGATCCCTAACCACACTTTTATAAAAATTTCCAATTTTTACAATTAGACTATTAAAAAATAGCCTAAGTTTACGGAAAAAAATTATTTTTACCAAAACTTAAAAATAAACCTAGGGGGACCTAGAACATGTCCATATGACTCAAAATTAATGCCTAGCATGTTTATAAAAATTGAAACATAGACTCTAATAACCTCCTATGCTTAAACACCAAGACGACCACCCCAACTTTGGAGGTATGAGTGAAAAAATCATTAATTATTAGTTGTTTATTCAACAACAAATAATATCTAAAAACACTCTGGGCTAGTCAGATTGATATATAAGTCTAGGATACTAAGACGTTTACATACACCACCATGCTAAACCACTTTCTTACAACTCCCCCAAGGGGGTATGAACATGTGGTACAAGAAAATTTAAAAACATTTCCTAGAAGAATCTTGAATGACTTCTGAACTTTGAAGAATGAACATTGGTGTTTGTTCATCAAATCCGGCTCACTTGATACCACCAACTAAGTATGACTTAGTGGATAACAAATCGTCCTTGAGCCACGTCAGGTGGAAATTATTGGTGCATCCAACTTTGTCTTGAATTTATCGACGTATACAATATTTACTTCATTGATGGCTTTGTTGACCTTTTCTTTGATTGTTGTGCACTACTCCACTTCTTGATCCGTTGGGTTTTCCTCGTTCATCTATTTTACTGTGGTTAAGTACTCCTTCGTCTTCATGATCTCTTCCATTTATCTAAGCGCCACTTCCTCTGCTGCGCCCTGTAGTTCATCTAATTGCCTTGACCTCCTTTGGTGTCTTGTACGTGCCTTATTGACATGCTATTGCATCTCCTTAAGCTCAACTTCCTTGGTTAGCTGCGTTAGTGAGGAATCCCTTTGAGAGATC
Source organism: Pseudotsuga menziesii (assembly GCA_001517045.1). Lineage (NCBI taxonomy): Eukaryota > Viridiplantae > Streptophyta > Pinopsida > Pinales > Pinaceae > Pseudotsuga > Pseudotsuga menziesii. The sequence continues at coordinate 244,353 of LPNX010115998.1, forward strand.
CTCGCAGAGCTGACCATTATGCTTCTGCTACAGTCAGTTATGATTCCAGCTGGTGTAGCTACTCATATTGCACCAAATTCCCCCAATACTTGGAGATATCCTCTGCAATTGTTCTTACTACCTTCTCACTTTCCTCAATTTCTGTCTTGGTATCCTCAATGACTTCTCTTGTTTCTACAAGTTTCTCTGGTGGTGTGCTTGGGACTGATCATGCTTGTGACTCCGCATTCTCTTTCCTTAGATCAACGACTATTTTTTCGTAGTCGCAACACCTTTGCTTCAGTGAACATTTATGGGGTAATTTCTGGAATATCTTCACATGTAATCAAGATTGCTCTCTCCAATCATTGCCTGTCATCAAAAGCCTTGGTATTCTTATTAACAAATTCCTGTTGCTCCGTCTTCAGTTGTTGAAGCTCAACTTATGTGCTCTTTTCTTTCTCTCGATACTTTACCAATTGGTCATGCACCATCGCCTCACGGTCTCTGATTTCTTGACTTGCTTCATTCTGGAGGCGGGTCAGCACATGCATCAGAATCTCATTAATGTCTAGGTTGATCAAGTTGAATTGGTGCAAGGTGGTATCAACATCTTGATCCCCTATCGTAGTTCTTACGGTGAAATCTCTATCATTCACACTTTCTTTCCAATACTTACCTTGACTTCTCTTTGCAGTGCATCCATTTGTGGTACCCTTGTCTCAAGTACTACGTTTATTAGTGATTGCAACAACCCTTTCAGCTGGTGAAAATACCCTGTGGCATGTTGCGTTACTTTAGCTTCACTTTTTCTGGTCTCTATAGTAATTGTAGCCAATATCTATATTACTTGTTCGTCTGAGAGCTTCGTGGTACTACTCCCTTCACCTGGTTCAAACAGACGCTTTGACCACGCTTCTTTTTGTTGCTTCTCTAGTTCCGAATCTGTCGAAGTTGTTGGTGATTCCTCCTATGAGTCCTCTTCATATTCCTTCGTCTCGTCCTGCTCGATTGGAATACCTGATGGTTTTCCAGTTTCTATGTCCGACAGTTCTTCAACACCGACTGGAACTTTCCACTCTAGTGGCCATTCATCGATGATGGCGTCTAGCTTTTCGTCGGTCAATTTATATTGTGTTGTCAACCACTAATGCTCCATATCCTGTCATGCCTGGGTGTGGATAGCATGCAGGCCTATTGCTAATCGCACAAGCTTCCTATACTTTGTCGTGACCTCGTTTGTGAGTCGCGGGATTTTCCTGTTGCATCTCGTAGTCCATCCAAGTCCAAGTAGAACTGGATTTTGTTGTCAGTTTGTCACTCCTTGTTGTTGAGTGCCCAAATATTCTTGTGCCATGCTCCTTTGTAGATGTTGACAACTTCAATATCCATTCCTTGATAATACTTCGGTTCCATCGGTTCCATCCAACCCACAAGTGTAATAAGTGTCAACAACCAGGAGTAGGTAAATGGTATTCTCCCCTCTTGTGCCAATACGACCTCTTCCATCAACTGTTTCAATAGAAATAAATCCCAATTCATATGAAATCCTGCCGCACATTGCTCTGCGCATGCAATAACTCTTGACGTGCACTGGTTTGTCTTATTCTTTTACACGATTTTCACAGCTAGTTGCTTTGCTTTGATTCGAACTCCCTAGTCATTAATGGTGTTAATGACATACACTCTCTTGTCACGTATCACATCATACTTCTTCTTTAGCCTCACCACCAGTTTCTTGTCGTTTTCCTTCCCTCTTAAGCATTGGGACGGATTGACTGTTGCCTTGGGAAAGCCAGTGATTTGTGAGATCAAATCGACCGTGATGGGGATCTTTGCATCCAACCATAGATACTCACCATGGAAACACGATAGAAATTGCTTCACACAGGCGTTAACCTCTGTCGAGCGCCCAAAATGCGGCATGTGGATGATGGCCAGCGACCCCGACCGTTGAAATCCCAATGCCCATTGCGCTGTTTCTATGGTGATGTGACCCTTGTCGCCATGCGCTCTATGTTCATATGTCTCTGTTGTGCATTCTGGATATAACCACTTATACTATGAAACGAGAACTCGAGATAGTTCTCATTTTTCTCTCTCTTAATTTTAGTAGCTATTTTTACCTTGATTTCAAAAAGGGTTGATACCAGTATCACACATTTTCATTTTGAGGAATTTTTTTGGGCCTTGGATTCATCTTTGTTGTAAAATATTTTTAATTTATATTTTCAAGTGTGTTTTTAGAAATTTAACAAAATAACATACATTTAGAAGCAATTTATAATGAAAAACATATGCATTTTGCAATTTTTCTTTAAAATAAGACATTTTATGGACAACATAAAAAAATTTATTGGGAAAATTGTAAGAAAATCCAGAAAAGAAAGACATTTAAAACCATTTTCAATGGGTTTTCAAATATTTTTTGTATAAAAATGATACTATTTTATATTATTTTCCAAAAAGTAACGATTGACATAAATTCAAGAAAGACTATACCATATATTTGTAAATGACATATTAAAAACATTATATATAGACATTTTATTTCTAAAATAAAATTCGAAAGTCAAAACATTACTAATATAACATATCAAAAAGTTGTCAAATTTAACATTTTCTTCAAGACATGAAACTAATCAGCATTATCATGGAGGCCAAATTCTTCATCGAAAGTGGAATTTTCTGGAGCTTAGATTTCTTCAGGGACATCAATGTCCTCTTCCATTGGGTCTTCTATGTTTGCAAGATGCCCAAAGTGCTCATTTTCAAACATCTCTCATAATGGGGGTTGATGCTCTTTTGACATCTTCGCCTTAAGTGTTTCACTAAACTCTCCTTTCTTCAAACCAACTTCTTGCAATTCGTATGGAAGAACTCGAATAGCATTAATTATTTGCTTGATGTAATTGCATTGTAGTGGACCATTATCAATGGATATGCATTTTCTCCCTTTCTGTAAAGAGCATGTTATTGTTGTACCTAATCACCAAAAAAAAATTGTTTAGTCAAATAACATAAAGAAACATACTTAAAAAAATTAGTGAAGAATAAAAAACCAATAAAACTTCAAAATTTACTTTCATATGTAATATTATAAATTTTACCTGAACCTAAGAACAAAACTATGACATAATATTCTTATCTTGAAAATGTATCTATGAGATAATTAATCAACTCTTATGGCTTTTGATAGATCTTTAGAGTCACTCCTTTAAAATCCCTTTCTTCATATGTTAATTTTTTAACCATCGCATTATAAGTCAACCTCTTACTATATTTGCCTTCACTATTTTCATTTATTAAAACATATTCATAAGTCTCATCTTTTATCCAAGTTGCAAGATGTATATTTCCAATATCATTGAAAATAAATCATTGGTGGAACTACATTTTCCTATAACAAAAATATTAAAAAACAAAACACTCAAACAAAAATAATGTAAAAAAATAAATGTTTAAAAAAAAATTAAAAACAAAAATATAAAAATGATTATTTAAACTTCAATGTTTTAAAGAAAAAAAAAACTAAACAAATAAACAAAAACAAAACAAAACTAAAATAAAATAAAATAAACTAAAATAAACTAAAAAAAAAACAAATAAACTAAACTTAAAAAAAAACTTCAACAAATTAACAAAAATAACACAACAAATAAAAAAACAAAACAACAAAAGAAATAAAAAAAACAAATAAAACAAAATATACAAACGTTAACCAATATGGAGTGTAAAAGGGGGTAGGGAGGGGACCATGTTACCCCTCCCTACCCACTTTTAAACACCACCTCCACCATCGTGCCACCATTCCACCACAACTCCCATACATACTCCCCACTATGTAAGGTGTGCATTTTTTTTTAATTTTGTTTTCTTTAAAACATTTGTTTTTAAAAAATTACTATTACACTTTTTTTATAAAGTTTAAAAAACGTTAGTTTTTTACATAATTTCTTTTGTTTTTTACTGAGTTTTAAAAATAGTTTTTCATTTCTTTTAAATTTTTATCTTTAATCTTTTGTTTTTCTTTAGTAAAAAAATCAAAATTTGTTCTAACTTTTTTAGAATTTCGTTTCTTTTTATTTCATTTTTTGGGCTAAAATTATATGAATCATTTGTTCTTGTATGGTCTAATATATGATTTCATTATGAATTGCATCACAATTTCTTTGATTTTCTATGGTTAGAGTGGTAAAATTATTTATGAAATCAAATTTTTGTTTAATATGCAAGTTTTAAAAAAGTTGTAATTTATCTCTAGAAGAAAAAATATTTTTCCAATTTAGGGGTTGATTTTAAAGTTTTTGTAAACAACAGGATGTGATGTTTAGGCCATGGTTCTATTTTTTAACCCGAAAAAAAACATGTATACTGGTATCAATACTTTTCTATTTGGGGGGTGTTTTTGGTGTTTTTATGCAAAAACCATCGTTTTTATCGCTAGAGTTCTCATTCTTAGTATAAAGTTATTGTTTCGTAGTATAAGTGGTTATATGTCAGAATGTCATGATCACTATATTGCAACTTCTGCAACTGTGGAACGATGTTCACTGTTCCATGTACTCCCTTCAATGTTGCCAACATCTTGATGTTATACTTCTGATTCTTACTGATGCGTACCACTGGTGCTTGTGGATTATGCGGTGGTACATACCTAGGGATATCATCTACTGTTGGGCCTTTTTGTATTGTTGAGTCCTCTCCTCCTGTCGTCAATGGGACAACTTCTTCGACTGGTGCCCTTGTTGAACTACGTGTTGATTTTATCCGTCATTCTAGAGAGATTGGGTGATTCACACTCTTCTTATTTCTAGTTGGTCGCATTGAGACATTCTAAATTTCTGGATGCTCTTCCAAGATTGGTACACTATGTAGCGATGATCTGTGTGTGTTGGTGCTCGAAATCATTTCTTCCATGGATATTGTTCTACTTCTAGTCTCCTTTATTCTTCGATACTCTCATATACTTTCCTTTGCTCTAACTCGTCTTCTCAATGAAAAAAATGGTTCGACCCATGCCTCATGGCCGATTCTTATATCCTCCACTGCTCCTGTGCGAAGGATTTTGACCATCATTAGAAAATCCCTCAAAGATTGAACAAATCCAGCGTCGATTCTCCAAATCTAACGGTCCAATTTGTCCATAAATGTGTTTCTTTCCCACTTGCACTGTCACCCGTCAGGTTTAATTGTTGCGTGTCACCAAGTCACGTTTCGTCTACTATCACCAAACTTCAAAATTTTGCTGTGATTTGATTTTCCTTTTCTCTCCACACACTTTGCTGCGGTTTTCTTTTTCTTTCTTTTCCATTTTTTTTTCATTTCTGCGGCTGTCAGTATTGGTGCTGCACCTGCCTATCTCGATAGGGCTTTAGCCGACTTCCATTTACTAGTTTTGGTAATAATACTCTGTCTAACTATTGTAGTTGTACTTCACCTCCGTTAGTGATGAAATGAATAATGATAGGGTCCTAACCAATGCATATGTAGCTTACCCGAGTGCTTCACGAACTTGTTGTCGTATAGGAGAACCATATCTCCGCGCTAGAAGTATTTTTCTTTTACATGGCAGTCATGCCATTCCTTCTGTCGATCCTTCTCTACTTGCTAGTGGAAACTTGCGATGAACCGATCCTCCTCGAACTGCAACAATTACGCTAACCTTTCTTCAACTGCTCCTTCGTCACCCATGCCTATCGATGCTACTATGTGTATGTTGGGAACGATGCATTCCATTGACATTACCGCTTCCTGTCCATAAACGAGCTTGAATGGCGTTTGTCCCGTCAATATTTTACATGTTGTCCTATAGGCCCATAATATCACAGGGATTTTTAGGTCCCAATTGTCATGATTTGCATTGCATACCTTCGTTAGCGCATATTCCTATACCTTATTGAATGCTTCGACTGCTCCATTTACTTGCTGATGATATGGAGTACTCTTCTTGTGATGTATCTGAAATTCCTCTGTCATCACGCTAATTGTCCGATTGACAAAGTGACTCCCTTGGTTGCTCATCAATATCTTGGGATAGCCAAACCAAGTAACCACATTTTCGAATAGGAACCTAGTTGTTGTCGCAGGTGTACAATCCGTCACAGGTGCTACCTCTACCCATCATGTTAAGTAGTTTATCACAGTAATGATATATCGTGCACCCGTCCATTTCCCTGGAGGATTGATGGGTCGCACAAAATCCACATCCCATTTATCAAATGGTTGAAGAGTTATCTAAGGTACCAGCGACATCTCATCTCGTCGTGACGACTTCCCCATCGTTTGATAGATGTCGCAACTCTTAGCATAATATGAGTCATCACTGTGCATTATCGGCCACTATAAGCCAGCTCGAAGTATCTTTCTAGCGGTTGTGTGACCTTCATAATTTCCTCCTACAATCCCGTCATGTGCCTCTGATAATACTCTCTCCTGCACATGCGATAAAACATATCGACATAGAATTTCATGTGGTCCCATTTTTTAGAGTTTTCTTGCGATTAGCTGGAAATCTGTAGCTCTAAAGACCATTTGCTTCTTGTGGTGAATTCCTTCGATGCTTTTCCGGTTGTAAAAAAATGGACAATTTTCTCATAATGGTCATCCACCATCCCGATTTTAAACAACTGTGCATCGGTTAAGCCGTCCTCGATGCTGCTTGTATCTTCATTTTCCTATATCCTTGATAAATGATCAGGTCCCGCATTTAACCACCCTGGCTTCGCAATGATATCAAAATCGAACTCTTGGAAGAGTAATAAACATAGACAAATATTCCCCCCCAACACATGATTGTTAACCAGGTACTTTAGTGTTGAGTGATTCGTAAACATTTTGAAATGTCCTCCCAACAGGTAGTGGTCGAATTTTTGTAATACATACACCATCGCAAATCTCTCCCTCTCAGTCATTGTGTAGTTTATTGCCACAGTAGACAACTTATGACTTGCGAATGCGATTGGGTGATCGATCGCTCCTTTCTCTGGTTGAGCCAAAATCACTCCTAATGTAACTGATGAAGCATCGATATGGATGTGAAGCTCCTTCATCCAATTTGGAAAAAACTAATATTGGTGTTGCGACCATTTTCTACTTCAGAGTATCGAGACTTCTTTGAAATTCATCGTTCCATTCGAACTTCACATCTTTCTTCAATAGTTTCTCCTTTGGTGCTATGATCACTGTGTATCCCTTTATGAACTTCTGGTAATATCTTGTGTGACCTAACGTCACCCTTAGCTGTTTCAGTGTCATCGGTGCTGGTAGGTTGAGAATTACTACAATCTTGGCAGGATCGACCTATATACCTTCTTTGAATACAATATGTCCCAACATACTCCCAAATGGAGCACAAAATACACACTTCTTTATATTCAGCGAGATCTGATGCTGTCAACATCTTTCTAACATCAACCAAAGATTCATAGTGTGGTCTTTTACCAACCCATAGATGGTCCAGTTATCCATGTAGATAACTAGGAATTCATGAATGAAGTCCTTAAATGCAGCGACAACTATTCTTGAAAAAAGCACAGGTGCATTCTTGAGACCAAACGAAATTACCATGTACTAAAAACATCCCCATTCCATTATGAAAGTGGTCTTGTGCCTATCCTCCTTCGCAATCATTATCTGGTGGTAGCTTGAAAATCCGTTTGTGAATGAATAAATCTCTTGTCCTCTAACTCCTTCCAATACTTTGTTAGTGAACGGTGTTGGGAACAGATCATGAAGACTTGCATTGTTCAACTTCCTTAGGTTGACACAAATCCATATTTCCCCCATTTTTTTTTCTTGTACAACCATCAGACCGATCCATTGTGACTCTTCAATAGGTTCGATAATGTCAACATCCATCATCCGTTCTAATTTTTCTTTGACGTGTTCCTTGTATCTCAGGTTCAATCGGTATGGTTGTTGCTTTACTGGTTTCACATATGAATTTAGAGTAATTTTCATTTTTCCCAAGACACACTAAATCCCTTTCATCTCAGCGAATTTCGTTAGAAATAAATCCTGGAATTCATGTAGCAGGTCAGTGATCTTCTCCATAGTTTTTTCATCCCAATAATCCCCAACATTAGCGAATTTTGGGTCCTCTATCGTCCTAATATTGAATTTTCTTATCTCAAGCAGTTGTTTGAATTTGTTGGATGGTATTTTTGGTGCTGTGATATCTCTACTTCCCTTTGATTCTGAGATGTTCACAACTTTTGGATCATCATCATCGTCAGGATCTCCTATCACATTGTAACATTCCAACATTAACTATGTTATTGGTATCTTCTATGATTCCATTGGTAACTCATCCAGAACTATTTCCAACACTCTGTTGCGGATGTCCTGAAGTGCGCTATCTATGACCGGATTGTCACTCGCAAAGATGAAAGTATGATTGAAGTTGAAGGCCAATTCTTCCCATGTTGTAGTTTCCCTTCAGAGTTCTTCCGACACGTACCACCTCCATGGTATTTCGTCAAACGTGTGGACAAATGCATGGACCAATTTTTCCTTCACATTCAATACCCATGAAGTTTGGCATGTGACCATATGATCGTTGGGATTGGTCCTTCCATCATATTTCCTTCCTTGGTAGTGTTCCGCTTCCCCAAATAAAACTTCCATTAATTGGAGACATATATTCTACTCTCCTATTGAGGTCTTTTGTGTATCCCACCATCTTGTGAGAGTAGCCTTCAATGCTTCTTCCAATGCCAACAATCATTGAGGATCTGATACCTTATCCTCAAATTCATCAGTAAAACCAGTCATGTTAGGTAGTCCTTCATACGTTAGCAGTTCAATGACTTCTGTTGCTACCTAGCGCAACGATTGAGTGTCTCACCCACTATTTCTGATTGATACTTCATGTAACCGGTTCTTCCAGTTCTCTAGCGCATTGTGAGAGTCCGATGATGCGGAGCAGTACTTCACCAGCCCAACGCTCCGTCCATAGTGGGGTTTATGTAGTCTTCATAAATATTATATGCATTATCCCATCCTCCCACAACTTTCTATTTTACTGGTTTGACTTATCTTCGACATTCACTAGGATCTAATGGGGAAATGGTCCACATGTTGTGATTCTCAAAAGTCATTACTCTTTTCTTGAAGTTGATAACCACCAAATTGTCATTCGCCCAGCCAATTCCCAACATCGCAGGATATGAGCTGTTCTCATCGACTATCTCAATAACGGTCAAGTTTGCGTATGTCTTTAGTCCCTCCAATTCAACCAGTAGCTGGGGTACTCTACCGATTGGCGACACCCTAGCCTGATTTGCTAGTCGCACCTGTACGTGAGACCAAACCAAGTGCAATTTCCCCATATTTTCCTATGTTTTATTTAGGATATTTACATCCGATCCTAGATATAAGATGACTGAATCCACATCATAATCATCGATCTAGACATTCATCCTCATTTCTCTTCCCTCTTTCTTTTATGCAAATGGTTCATTGAGTGGTCTTGTTGTCCTTTCTCTTGTCGATACAACAAGATTACTATTTCTTCTAATGCATTTGGATCTTTTGATAGCGATAGACAACTCTCTAGAAAATTTTGCAAAGCACTAACCTTCCTTGATGATCTTGGTATAACTATTGAATAAAAATTTGGTGGCATTTCGTAGACATGTAAATTACTAGTGTTCCTGTTCAATATGTCTCTCATGTTGAAGAAGGTCTCCTTTTCAATGGTTATGTCGAATTGTACATTATTTCGAGTCGCCGATTGGATATTTATCAGTGGTTCATTAGATCCTGTTGTTGATCCTCCTTGAGTTACCACTACGGCATTTGTTGGCTGAGTTCTGGTTTTTGCCGATATTTTTCCTACAGTTGGTCCTTGATTTTGATTTTGAGTCTGGTTCGAATTCTGGGTTGGTTGTGGTGGCGACTAGTTCTTGGCTTGCCACTTCACAATCAACTGCAGACATTCTTCGACAGTACGATTTGCAACACTAGAATAAGTACATTGAGACTGTAGATTCAAAAAATCCATCTGGTAATGTCCCAACGCTACACAATTATAACACGTTATAGGTCTGCGACCTTGTCCCATAGCTCCTTCGCAACCAAATTCTCCATGCGACCTCCGAAGAATCCTCCTCAGAACCCTCTTTGTGGTTGATACAATGGTTGGTTGAACTACTGCTGCTGATTAGGTTGCAGATGAGCATACTACAGTTGAGTATACTACGATTGTTTCTAGTTATACTACATTTGGTTGTGTTGCGGTTGTTGCTGATTGAACTACAGTTGCGGTTGCGATTGTGTATTTCTGCTGGTCGGTGTTCTTCTCCTTTCGTAAAATATGCATCCATGGTTCTTTCTTAGAGCAAATCATATTCTCTGCAGTCCTTTTCTTCATGGCCAACTTATCGACAAAAGTTGTAGAAAATATTTTCTGGATTCAACACAACCTTATGAAGGTATACACATTCCTCAGACTGATGTCCTCTAGTATGAAAAATCCGACACCATGGTAGTCCACCTTGAATTAGTGGATTCAGAGTTCCAACCTATAAATATTTGCAGAAATCCAGGCATTAATCCTTCTGATGTCCTTTTCCTTTCTTTATATCTTGCAACTGAATAGTAAGGCTCACTAATTGTGACTGGATCTGGCTCATGCCAACCCCTGTTTCGCCATCCAGTGAAGCTTCCAATTTCATCGCGATTTCCAAATCTTTCGTATGGGGAAAAATATTATGTTGCATTAGTGGAATACGAATGTGTGGCACCAAAGCTACGATAAACCATTCCTTATGTTGTACATCGCTCATCCCAAAGATGACCTTATCCATAAGGTTTTGAATCGCTTATCAATATCCCATATAGACTCATTCAAATATTGATTTATTTACTTCAACTTGGTAATATATTGCGATTTGAATTTTGGAATTTTAAATTGCTCGATTAGTCCAGTTCTAATCTACGCAAAGGTATTCTAAGGATTCCCTATCGGTACTTGAAAAAATTTCATGTACCAATCCAATGCTTGGCCTTGAAAGGTTGTCGCTAGTTGTCATTTCCTTATATTATTCATCTTGTACTTATTTTATTGTCCATACTGCTTCACATAAGAACCAATAATTCTTGGGATCTTCAGTCCCATTACCTTGGAACAAGGGTGGTTGACATCGTCACCTTCCATTATGGGTCTTCTTCCAGTATTCGCTGATCCATTACTATTACTACTGTGCTAACACACATGACAATCTTGTGATGACCTTGTATTTCTTCCTCCTGAATTTGGTGCTTTGCACAGAGGTGTAGGTACGTTGTTACTTTGGGTCGGTACTTCCTTATACTTGGGCATAGTCTGGTTGTTTTATTTGTCACTATAGGGTCTCTTAGTCCCTTATGGTCCCTTCTTGCAATTTCTTATTCCGGTCGCACCAGGAATCTCCTCAATCCTTCACCTCTTCTCTTATCAGAACCTCACCCCTCTTCATAGGATACCACACTCTTCCTCGACTTCCCTCACAGTCTCATTGTAACTTCCATCCATTTAATCTGTATCATTCCATCCAACCCTTTCCTTTGTAGTACCCGCAACCTCCGCACAACAGAGATTTACTCATTGGAATTCATCTTCAATATTCACTTTTCACAGATGAGAATCTTAATCCATAGCTGTAAAGATAATATAAATCTCCCCCTCAGTCCCTTAAATAACTCTCTTTGCATTGTTGTAGGACTTAACTGTGTCAACAACAAACTCAGTGATATTCCATTCCAAAATGTTGTCTATCCACACCTCAATAATTCTTGAATATTTGTTGTTTATCCTTCAAAACTGATAGATTAGTTCAGGGGTCCACTGATTAGGTTTTCCTCCTTGGAAGTCCCTCTTCTAGAAAGTAAGCTGCGCCAACCACTCATACAATCTTATTGGAAACTAGGAAAATAATATTTCATGAATATCAAAATAAATATATCTCCCTAACACTCTTCTATTGTCAATATGGAGTTTTAAGTTTCTTCTTCTGTGAACTCTCGGGCCTTCTGATCGAACAAGTCTTGGATCTCCAGTTCCGTTGGATGCCACCATATGTCCTCTTCTTCTCTGTAATATGGTCCCAAAAACAGAACCATTTGTTGACACACTTCTGTCGACATGGGTTCAGTCCACAGATTTGTCAACACCCATCGATGCAGGCTCCCTAAAAATTGGCCCAGATAGGTTTTACCATATCCAGCAACACTTGCAAAGTAGATGCAGTCTCACCCGATATGTCTGAGGGAGGGATGCAGGAACCACGTTTCTGCAGATGGAAGAATACTTTCACATTATCTCTTACTCTATCATATTGTTACTTAGAGATCCAGGGTTCAAGCATATCATTCCTACGTATCATCATTCCCAATAGATTCATACATCACAGTAACATAATTCAGATTCATTTAACATAACAAATACATCAACATTTATTAACCCAATGAATACTGCAAGACTTCACATCATTCAAATTCAGATATGTAAATTCATAGATCGCACCACCATCAAGTTCGCAAATTATGCAGATAAGAACATAAATTTCATCGTCAACATCATCCTTATATTATCTCCAAAAACACCTTGCAAAATCCAAGAATTCCTTGATAAAATAGCCTCAGACCATAATGGTACATTCATTCAAAGATCGACTCACTTACAACAGATCACATGATCTATCAAGCATATTATTCTTCTCATAAATGATTCCTTATCGTTGTCTTCTTATCTCTATATGTATGCACTCCTAATTCTACTTATAGTCTTGAGCTGTTACAAAATCATCCGCATAGCCAACTTCCTAACTACTTTTTACCAAAACTTCTAACTAACTCAACCATAATGACCACACTTGTTGGTATCTTCTTCCATGCAGTTGTTTCTTTCTCCTATATATGTCTTCCTTGTCAATGGTAGAAGCATTCCTTGCACATCCTATCCCCTTGCCAATAAATATGCTATACTAGAGGGCATTGGTCAGAAGAATGTGTATACCTACATAATATTGTAAGTATGCTAGCCAACTTTTACTATATTTTTTGTCGGTCGGTAGGCCATGAAGAGAAATATTGCAGAGCATATCAGCTTCTGCAAGAGAAAATAATCGAAACACACTTGATGAAGAACGATGAACAGATGCAGGCTGAGAGAGCTAAGGACCAACTCCCTCAACACCAGTACGCTTAGAACCAATATCCACAAAACCAGTACTTGCAACAACAATAGAATCAACCCAAGGGGTGGTATTTTTAGAGGACGAGGACAAGGACGAGGATTTGGTTATGTGAGAGGCCAAATCATATGTTATAATTGTGGGAAGCCTGGACATTTGTATATGAACTATGCAAATACCACTACAACATGTTCGTACTGCAAATCTTTTAATCATACTATTGAGGGATTCCCTTAGTTAATTGTTAGATGGCAGGACAAGAATGTGGAAAATCATAATCCACCATAGAATCCCAATCCAAACCCCAATTAAAATATCTAGAAGATCTCAGCTGAACGAAGGGAACCAAATACCGTTGTTGTGACAAGAAGAGATGCTGTGACCGAGACAGATCAAGAAGCACCATACTGATAATCGTAGGTGTAACTGATAGCCCAAAAGAAAGTATCACTCAACTTCCAAAAATAAAAGGAAGTATTCTTGGATGCATAACAAGAATGCATTGACAAGAATCGAGCGTCGAATTTTACTGCTAGATCACCAGGAGGACCAATACTGGAAATGCCTGAGAGAGAGCAACTGTTTCGAAAGAAACCGATGGGAAATGTTAGTAAGTTAAAAGAATTTTTCAAAGTTTTTTAGCACTAATCAAAGATAAATATTATGTCGCAAAATTAACAACTTTTATAGAAGAACCTCAAGAAGAGGTGTGACCAGAAAAAAGGGTTAATTATATTCAAAACAGATTGAAGACTAATCGTGAGCTGAGAATGACCGCCCAAATAGGAGATTATGACATGGACTATATTATCCTAGACCTGGGATCTGATGTTAACATTCTAAATAGACAGAATTGGGGGAGCATGGGAAATCCAAGACTCGTATGATATTCTATCCAATTGATATTAACCAATCAGTCGAATGTTCGACCTATCGGTCGACTGACTCAGGTTATGCTGAATTTGAAGTGATTGACATCATCGATGATACGAATCCGTATCCCGCAATTATGGGGATCGACTGAGTTATTGATAATTAGACTATTATCAACTTTAAAAATAGAATTTTAACATTTGAAGACTCAGAGCTATTGGTGGTCACACCAATTGATCCACTGGAGGGTCAGAGATATGCCGAGAAAGTGAAAAATGAAGAACAAGGAGATTATCTCAAAAATATATATAACATTACTTCTATAATGGATGATTATGTGAATCCAACAACTGACAAAATGCTTATTTAGCGCAATGTTAGTTCCTATACATTGGATTCTGGAGAAGCTTTGAAAAACTGGCAGAATTGATTGCATGAATTATTGTTGAGAAGACGTACAAGAATTGCACAATCCATGTGATGGGTAGGTATCGAGGCAAGTGATCTACCCACATATGAAGGTTTACCTAACCTAGCATCTTTTCTAATATAATTTGAATAAAAAATTACAGAACATCATCGCTTATACGCCTTGGACTTTGGACTAAAAGCTATACCTAATAGATGGTGGGTCACACATAAACAATCTATCTCAGAATGGATTCAATGCTAGATATTGATGGAGATAAAATTGGAGAGAAGATAAACTATACTGGTCAAAATTACACAGGATTGAGTAATCCTGTCGAGCACATTTAATATTGTTGTGCGAATTGGAAAGCATGCCCATGACAGGAATGTGTTCATCACTTTGTACATACACTCGACATGATACCAAAAAACTGGTATACATCAATCGAGTTGCGATGGGGAACAATAGAATGGGAAGAATCAACTGCAACTTTAACCTAGACGTTTGAATTTGTTGACGACCATCTATCGATTGATGTTGCTTTACAAGTGATTAAGAGAAAGATATTTCAATAAATTCATGTATCAATGACAAATTATTTTCATAGCAGCGCAACAGTCTAGCACTGGATTGAGTGCTATAATGTGACAGGTGAACCAAATGATGATGATCCCCATGACATAAACATTCCATAATTTCAAGGAACTCACACAGTGGAATGATTTAGCATTTCAAGCAACTAGTTCCTAAATCCATTAAAAATCAAGAAAGTAAATATTGGGTCTCTAGATAGTCCAAAGTTCACAAATATTGGATATTATTGGGATGATGAGGATGTTGGGAAGCTCACATATTTACTGCATGATTTTTAGGACCTGTTTCCCATGAAATTATTAGAGATGAAAGGAATTATCGGAGACCCTGGGGATATGAAGATACCATTAAATCCTGACACAAATCCTGTGAAGCAGTGACCATACCGGCTAAATCCGCAGTACAAAGAAAAGGTCAAAACATAATTAGATCGAATGTTCGGTTTAGGTATAACATAGAACTAGTAGAAGAATCTGAGTGGATCAACCTGATGGTAGTGCAGGATAAGAAAAATACTGGTGAAGTACATATTTGTGTCGACCTAAGTAAGTTGAACGATTTCTTCTTGCATGACCCATTTTTGACGCCTCTATAGATGAAGCAATGGAGAGTGTTGGGGGTCAATAAGCTTATTTATTTACTAATGGGTTCTCTGGATACCATAATATCAAAATCGTAAAGGAATATCGACACAAGACAACTTTTGTGACAGAGTGGGGGTGTTTCCAATATACGGTAATGCCCTTTGGACTCAAGAATGCTCCTACTATCTAGTTTTCCATGATAGTAGTGGTTGCTTTCAAGGATTTTATTCATAAGTTTCTTGAGGTTTACTTTGATGACTAGATGGTGTTTGGGATCATAAAATATCATATTGAGATACTTATAATGATGATGGAACGGTGTCAAGAGTATCATATTTCACTGAACCTAAAGAAATGTATTTTTTGTGCCTTGTTTAGAATTCTGCTGGGCCACGTGGTTTGTATTGATGGAATCCTGGTTGATCCTGGAAAAATTGCGATCATCTTCAACCTACCACCAACTACGATAGTAAATTAGTCGAGAACAACTCTGGGACATATAGGATACTATCAGAATTTTATCAAAGGATACATAAAGGTGACTGTTCCCATGGAGAAATTGTAAAAAAAGAATGTTAAGTTTCAATGGATGGAAAAATGCCAATAAAGTTTGGATCTCTTGAATAATAAGATGGTTACAACACCCATCTTAGTTTTTCCATACTGGAATAAGGAGTGTCATGTACATGTCAATGTGTCATCTATCGCACTCGACATTGTAGTTGCGCAACCAGGAGAAGGTTCCATCGATCATCCTATTTCCTTCGCTAGTAGAAAATTATCAATCACAGAGAAGAATTACAACACGATTGAACGAGAAGGCTTAGCTATGGTGTATGCACTTCAAAATTTCTGACACTATCTATTAGGTGGAAATTTAAAGATGTTTACAGACCATTCAATGTTGAAATACCTGGTCAACAAGCCAGTGTTGAGTGGGTGGGTGGGTGGGGGGGGGTTTCTCAATGGCTTCTCCTCTTCTAGGAATTTTATTTTGAGATCATAGTTAAACCCGATTGAATGAATTCAAGACCCGACCATCTGGCGAGACTCGAAAGTGGAGAAGAACCTGGTAATCTCGTTGACAATATTCCTGATGCACAATTATTTGCGGCCAAGATGTTTAATGATGATTACAGAGATATTATACAATTGTTGAGAACACGATATGCATTAGATAAATTCACTATAGCACATAAGACACTTTTAGTCATTAGAGCTACAAATTTCCAGTTGATAGCTGGATAATTATATAAAATGGGACCTGATGAAATTATTCGTCACTGCATTTTGAAGCACGGGCGACCAATGATTTTGAATGAGGCACATGTTGGTGTCGTAGGAGGAAATTATGATGGAAAATATACTATGTGAAAAATATTACAAGTAGGGCTATGGTGGTCTACCTTGCATGCGAATGCTAGAAAATATTTTCGCAACTGTGATATCTACCAAAGAATGAAAAATTCATCATGATGAGATGAAATGTCGCTAGTACCTCAAATAACTTTACAGAAATTTGATAAATGGGATGTTAATTTTGTGGGTCCTATCAACCCACCCAGAAAGAGAACATGTGCAAGATACATTATTACTATGATGGATTACTTGACTAAATGGGTTGAGAAGTAGCACCAATAAAGGATTGTACTACTACGACTGCTACCAAATTTTTGTATGACAATGTTGTAATTAGATTTGGATGCCTGAAGATTTTGATAAGTGATCAAGGAACACACTTTGTCAATAAAATGATCAATGAAATAATGGAAGAATTCCATATCCAGCATAGAAATATGACACCATATTTCCCACAAGCGAATGGTGCTGTTGAAGCATTTAACAAGATCCTAGAGAAGTCATTAATAAAGATCTTGTTGCAGATGCAGCCTGTTTCCCAAATTTCTAAAAAAATTTGGACCCTCCTTTTTAATTTTATCTTGCCTGGGATTGTTTTGGATTCCTGAACTCTGTTGTTCCTCTGCTACAAANTGTGTAAATTGGGGAATTAGTCTTCTATATCACCGTCATTTCAGAGGGAAAATAGAGAACATGCTGATGGATAGTTCTTATCCTTGCCGATTCCATGGTTTTATTGCTTAAACCTTTTGCTTTTCATTATTTTTGTTTTCTTTTCACTATCGGAACAGTGTTTGACTATTGATCGGAGGGATAGTCCTTTGCATTACCGACACAGCGGCAGCGTTGAGCTAACCATCATTGATACTTAGTCAATAAAGCTCCCGATCGCCAACAATTTTGTGATCCACAGAACTCACAGTCAATTGGTTATCCGCCGTTGCAGCTGCGTAGTGAACTATCTCGCCGATGATTAGTGTTTTCAAGTTCCGATGCTTTATTGAATAGTGGTTTCGATTTCTGATACATGACTTCGGCGGCATTTAGTGCTTTATATTGCCGACATTGCAGAAACTTTCAGCTTTGTCTCATCGATACTGCAGAGTATTTTGTGTCTTGAGCCACCGATACGTAGTCCTTAGAACCTCCGATCGCCAAAGTTTTTATTTGATCGTGGAAGCCGTAGTTTGTATGTCTTCTGCCATTTCCACTCCTTAGTGAACTAATTGTCTAATGCTATAGTGGTTTCTACCGCCGATTGAGGTTTTTCTCGCCATCTTTTTCACCGGAAGGTCTATATACTGGGGCAGGGTATTATTTTATTATTGCCGCTTCTAAAAAATCGTGTATGCTCTGTTCTCGCTGATCGAACTGTACCTCCGTGCCTAGCTGTTCGGATTTCGTTGGATTGGTTTGCCTTCATGGATTTCTTGCGTCTTGCCGTCTGCATAGCTTGCTTTCTAGGTAGGCCAAACACAATTTCTCCTTTCTTTTGATTTTATTGGTCGTTTTGGGAACTAGGGTCTTCCCCTGGTTAGGTTTTCCCGCAGTGGTGCAGTTAGCCATTTTAAATGAATATTTATCCTTGCGGCGTGAGGTATCAGTCATATTGACGGTTTTGATGGTGGGGGTTTCTTGAGCCCATGTTGTGAGCCGTTATGGATGCTCTATCCTGGTCTGAAGGATTAGGGAGTTGGTGCAGCCAAGCATTACGCTGTCTGCACCGACTTTTGTGGGGTTTTTTATGGCCATCAGGGGGGGGGAGTTTTTAGTTTTCTTAGGCGCTTACCCTAGTTTTGAGGAACGACAGGGGGTTTTCAACATTTTGGTCGAGCTGGGATTTCCTCATTTTCAATTACAGTTTAGGGCCACACATTTGAAGATTAGCCTTACTGATAGAGTGGTTTATGTTATGCGAAGAGTTAGAATGCAGTTCGGTTTAAGCAATGCATTGTTTATCAGGGCTATGTTTTAGTTGCAGATGGACTTAGAGGATTTTTAGACCCAGCTTGAAGAAGCTCCTCTTCTTTTTGCCTTGTCTTTTTCTTCTATGCATTAATATTCGGTGTAGTTTATTTATGAAAATACATATGGAAGAGGTAAAAAGTTTGATACAATTTTTTCTTCATTCTTAAAACACTAACTAAAAGCTCCAATGGTCTTTTATGACAGGGCAACTATTGCAAAGGAGATATGTCTAAAAGACAAAAGAAGAAGGCTCCTGTTGGAGAGGCAGAACCAGAGGTGGAGATCATCACCAAGGTGGAATATATATATGAAGATACCAAAGCCACCACCGAGGTAGAGCTAGACTATAAATGGGGTGAGATGTACAGGTTGATTGCAAATCAGAATGTGCCAGATGCAGGATTTGAAGAACTAACGATTTATGCAAACATCGAGAAATCTACCCTTATGAAAGTAGCCACGAGACCTGAGTTGTTCCCATGCTCAGAGGTGATCGGTTGGATCCTGCCTAAGGTAGATGTGATCACAATGATCTTAGCAAATACTTACAAACAGGGCTATGCTGCATACAGTCCTACTTATGTCTCAATGGCATACCACTCGCCTCCTGCTCAAATTTACTTAACTGAAAGCTGGTTGAAGGAGACAAATTTGGACCTGGTTGACACTGTCAAAAGAATGATGATACTAGGGAAGAACTTTCAAACCAGGCCCTCAGGAGAATATGATACAGCCACTCTCCGGACCCCTTATATATTTATAGCACTGATGCTGAATAGATTTTTTGGGAGAGCTCATGGTAAAAGCTTCAAATTGGGATGGATACCCATTATCTTCTATGTGGCCACTCAGGGGACCATATTCAATTGGGAAAACATAGTGCCCAATAGCCTCTCAGCATGCATATCTTCAGCTTTGGGAGGGGTGTCACAGAAGGAGTCAGAGTTCTTACATGAGCTCTATCTTAGTGGATTGTATATTATGTACCCAGTCTTTTCCAGCCTTAAAGTGTAATTGGGACAGGGACAAGACCCCTGTATACACTGCATACAAATTATTTTGGGAACACAAATACTATAGCCACTACAAAGAGATATGTGAACACTTTATTATGCCTTTGTACACTTTAATTTTCCCGACAGAATGCAATTGCATGTCTGAGGAGGCAATCAAAGTCATTGAAGAACATGGGAGTTACTATTTGACTGAAGAGGGAATGTACATCAGAATCTATGGTGGCTCTAGGGCACCTTTTCTACTCCCCAAATATGCCATTGATTATGTGTTACATAAAGAAGCAGTCAGGCAGGTATACATTGATGGTGTTGGAAGCTTCCTGTTTGAACATAAGAAGTCAACATATCCTACCATACCTTTTTGGCTGGGGAGTTATAAGTTTATAAAGGTTAAACAGACTATAGAATTCATGCAGGAACTGGAGCACTTTCATTTTGGAGAGATGAACATCCATAGGAATGACTCCCAAAATAAAGTTGCAGAGCATTGCAAGGTGGCAAATGTTCATTTTGAATACACAAATTTCTAGGACAAAGATGAAGAAATATTCAGAAATGGAAAGAATATGACTGCAGTAAAGAAGAGATTTAAACAGAAAATCACCATTGTACGCGGAAAGGGCAAAACTGCACAGAAGATAGCTGAAGAAGAAGAGGTCAGAAAAAGAGACGAAGATGCTAGAAGGCTAGCACAAGAAGCGGAAGGCTAGCTAAAGCATGAAGAAGAAGAAAGAAAGAGAGTTGCAGAGGAAACAACAAAGTAGGAAGAGGAGAAGAGAAAGAAAAAAGAAGAAAAAATAAAGAAAAACAAGAAGAAAGCTAGGGTCAGAGGTTAATAGGATCGTAAACAGACCAACAAACTACTAAACAGATGGATGCACAAGGGGCACATGATCATACAGATCAAGGGGATGGACAGGATAATCCTGATATTCAGGAGCCTGCTACAACTTCTGGCAACACTCAAGAACAAGTTGTCTTTTCAGGAATGAATTTGATACCTTTTATGTAGAAAGAAGGAGAAGAGATCCCTAATTTCAGCACTATCTTCTATGACAAAGAGAAGAAAAGGATTGTCAAAAGAATCGAGAAAAAGGTTGAAACAAGAGGATAATCAGGTAAGATGATAACTGATAAAAATTTGGTGTATGGAACAGATGCAGATCCGATATTAACAACAAGAGCTGGGGTGGCATTAACCCAAGCCACTGAAGATAATGTAGATAGACTGATGATGGATCTGGAGCAATCAAGAAAGAATGCAGCTCGGTTGAAAGAAACACTGAAGAAAGAGAGAGATGAAGGTTATAAACTAAAGAGGAAATTTGAGGACATGCAAAATTAAGTGAGGACTTCAAGGGTAGAACTCCAGACTCTACAGGAAAACAAGATGACCTTAGAAGTTTCCATGGAGAGAACAAAAAAAGATGCTCATAATAGCTTAGCAGAATTACAGAGGCTACAACTAGAGTATCAAGTGTTGAAGGAAAAGAAAAATGACCTCAATGTATCCTATGAAACTCTGAGTGCAGAAAAGGACCAGCTACAAAGAAAAATTGCTGAGTTGGAGGCACTGAAGGCCACCATAGAAGAAAGAGAAAAGCAATATCAAATGCAAGCAGCAGGTTTTGAGGGACAGATTGCTTCATTGATAGCATCACTGAAAGATGCTATGGAACATAAGATGAATGTCTAGCCTCTGAAGGAGCATGTTCTAACTCAGAGAAGAAAGATCCACCATCTGTAAATGTGCATTGAGGAAGAAAGGTGTAAGATTGTACAAATAGATAGCAGATTAGAAGAAAACTTGGACACCACTTCATATTTTGTAGACAGATCTCAAGATATTTTGGAGGTCTTAACAGGAAGGATAGTGTGGATAGAAACAAATGAGGAAATCCCTGTGGAGCTACCAGCCAAAGATCCGACATAGTTTAAAACATGATTATGACTTATTGGATTTTGCAATAAATACTGCTGAAGAATTCAAGAAGACTGTGAAGAAAACGAAAGGATTATGTGCTGAATACTATAGAAGAATGATGGTCACATACAATAGATGCCATATTACTGTAGATAAAAGACTGGATGCGATACCAGAGCATGAGCTTTTCATAAAATAACTACAAAACAGGTATCGGGAAGACGAGCAGGAGATCCAGTAGGTTAAGGATCTAGATGAACAAATTTTGAAGAATGCAGTGGCTCATGCAGCAGTAAGCATTCACTTACTTGAAGATTAGCTGTGCCTGAGTCTGGCAAGAACATAAGTGGTTAAGAATCAGGCTGCTAAGTATGAGATAAACATCCATTTTCTTGAACCCTCAGATTTTGAAAGCATAGCAGCAGAGGCCTAGGCATGGAAAAAGTTCATTAATGACCAAGTGGGGCCCTCTTCATAAAAATGCTCTATTAATTTTTTGTTTTAAATGTAATATATTGTATAATTGATGAGCACTCACTACAAGACAAAATGTGGGATTGAAACGTTGGGGAAGCCCAAAAGTCATTTGGGGGCAGCCCAAAAGTTTTGCTTTTTTATGTAAGTATAGGAGAGTTAGATGCAGAAAATGACTTTTCTTTCCCATGCAAATTTTTGAGAGTTATTGTAAGAAGAACTACTTCCTTTTGCAATAAAGAGTTACAATTTTTTCTGCTGGAGAAAGTTTGGTGGACTGTTTCAAATGCTTTGCTATGGATAAGTTGAATGTGAACTATTTTTTTTTCAACTCATGTCCATTAACTGTGAGATCATTCTAACTCATTGCATTTTTTCTTATGTTATGAATGTCTTATAGTTTATTCTGTGAAATTTCCACTATGAGTAATGGAGGTTGTCATAACAATAAGCTATCTTGTTGTCAATATTTATCTTAATGTTCATGTGTTCTGAAATAAATAACAGCTATCTATAATTGTTCATAATACATGTGCACAAATACATTACTCATTGTCAACTGTTAATTCTGCTCCCTAGGGATAGGTTATTTAGTTAAATTTATTTTCCTGCAGTGTGTGATTTAGATGCGAGAGAGTTAAGACGAGAGGTAAGAACCCGCACATCACATTGTGACGCTCCTCGTTATCTCTATCAATCCGCATTTTTAGATAGGAACTTGCACATCATACTTAAACACAAAACTAAAAATATACACGGTGGACCGGGCCGTAACCGGTAAAACCTTTTAATTTGTTACTTGACCTACGGTAGCTGGGCTATAAATTGGACGGATTCCCCATACCAAACAATAACGGACTAGTTGGGAACGTTATTGGGGAGAATCTCCAACTGTTGTTACCTGCGATTTTCCAAGCCTCAACAATTTTTGGTGCTAGAAGGAGGGCCGCCAGTGCATGGCTAGCCGAGGAAATCCATTTTCTCGAAATTATTCCACTCGTGATAGTTCTAAAAGCAGTTTGTTTCCCAATGCAATGCCTGAAGAGAAGGGTAAATAGCATCTATATTCTATAGATAACGAAGTAGTTGATGATCTGAGAAGATTTACTAGGGCATATTTGAAGAATATCGAAGGATTACCAATTATTCATGTCTTACCCATAAGAGAATATCGGAAGAAAGATCGTCCTCAGTTAGAAGATTCAGTGTTGGTGGAAGACCTTGAAGAACTAGTAGAAGCAGCCCTACAGGAAGTTGTCCAACCTTTGAATCAGTTGGACCCAGATACACCTTACTTTTCACTTGTTCATACCCCAATTCAGTCACCACCTCATTCTCCACTCAAAATCATGGCTCATGTAAATGCAAACCAACCAAATCCACCACCTGCTTGGAAGGCTAGGTCACCTTTAAACCTGTCACCTCCTTTGCATGATTTGCCTCAAGCTTTTGAGAAAATGTTGCCTAAGTTTGACCCAAGTGAAAAAATTCTGGTTGATGATCATTTGCAAAGTTTTTACTTGGCTATAGAAGGACTACGGGCTGGAGAACATGAAGATGTAGTTTGCAGATTGTTTCTACATACCCTGAAAGGAGCAATAGCTTCATGGTATTTTGATCTGCCTACAAATTCAGTCACAGACTGGGACACATTTGAAAGAATATTTAGAAGTAAATATGCAGTCTAGAAATCTCATGCAGCATTAATGAAAGGGTTATGCTCTTTAAAGAAAGAAAGAAAAGAAAAAGTGTGTAATTTCACTCAAATATTTGCTGCTTATCTAAAGAATTTTTCTGCATCTGATAAACCATCTGATAAAGTTCTAATTGAATACTATACTTCAGCTCTAGGGCCTGACTTGGCCATGTTTGCCAAGATGTCAGTCAAACCTACATTATCAAAAACTTATGAAGAAGCTAAGAGGGTAGAGGCTGAGAAGGAGAGTATGGAAGATTATCCTGTGCAGTAGGAAGAAAAAGATTTTGGTAAGAAACCTTTATTACTGACTAAGCCTAAGAATGAGTGGTCACAAGATTTTGAAGGGATGGTGAAGATGATGCAGAAGCTATACAATAGAGTAATAGATTTGGAAAAAGAAAAAGAAGCTCATAAAGCATATAAGCCTTACTATAAAAGGAGGGAGGATAACAATCAACATAAACCTCCACATAGTCCTGCATCAATTAATTTAATTGAGGTAGGTATGGATAATTTTTGCACTTTTCATCAACAGCCTCATTCTGAGAAAAATTGCCCCCAATGGATAAATTCTATGACATTGGTAATGAATCAGTTATTGGACTCCAAACTAACAAAAACTGACAATGAGGAAGAAAAGGATGATTAATCCACAGAAAAACAATAGGAAGATGCTTTAGTGTTATGGGATTGTGTCTCAATGTTTGATACATTAGAAGAAGGTTCTCTGAAACATGAGGAAACATCAGAAACCAATGTGACAACAAGAAGTCAGGCTTTGGTAAAAGAAGACAAGTCAATACTTCCGAAGATCAAGAAACTTCAAGAAAATATAAAAAAGAAGAACAATACAATTGATAAGATACCTGAGTTTACCATTACAAGTCAAGATCCTAAGAGAATTAACATGCTTGTTAAGCCTATTGAAGACAAGGATGATAATGTCAAGAAGAATCTCCAAACACCTGAGACGGGGTATGATATTGTGGAAGACTTCAAAAAGGATAAGGCAAATATCTCATTATTTGAAATGTGCAATTTACCTCAGCAGAAAGAAAAATTGTTAAAAGCACTTGAAGTACCAGAAGAAGAGCTTCCCACTAACAACCAACCTGTAGAAGAAATTGGTGAAGCAAGTGTGGGAGGTAAGTCTAAGTTTAAAACCCCACCATTTCTCCTAAACTTTGAGATCTTCAACTATACTGTACACAACTGTATAGTAGACTTAGGGGCATCAATCAATGTAATGCCACTTTCAGTCTGTGAGAGAATTAATGGACAACCTAAACCATCCACTTGGCAGGTTATTCAATTAGACAGGACAACTGTGAAAGTAGTGGGGGAAATGGAAGATGTCCTGATTCGCTTATCTGCAAATGAGAAAGTATGTTAGTACATTAATATTATAGTTGCAGACATTCCAGATGCTTATGGACTTGTTTTGAGTCGAGACTGGTCAGCAAGGCTAAATGGATATTTTGCATTAGATTGGTCACATCTGTGGTTGCCTCATAAGGTAAGTCCCAATCAGATAAAAATATTAAGAGAACCTCAAATGAAGCACAATGTTACTTAGCTGGAAGGAAAAAATGAACCAGTGAATTATGTGTTGGGAAATTACTTCATTGAACTAGAACCGGGAAATTACCAAGTAGAAGAAGCTAGCAGTACACCAGACACCCAACCGGATCTCCTTCGATTTTCACGGGTTGATGAATTTGACTGTAAAATAGTAGACTTAGTTTCAGATGTAATTTTTTATTCAAGTACAGTAGAAGTAGATAGTTTTTGGGCCCTTTATTTTGATGGATTTAAAACATTGGAAGGATCATGAGCTTCTTGTGTCCTGATTGATCCAAAGAAAAATAAACATTTTCTTTCTTGTATATTAGAGTTTGAATGTATGAATAATATAGCCAAATATGAAGCACTAGTTCAGGGATTGAAAAAAGCAATTGAATTAAAAGTAAAAAATATGAAAGTGTATGGGGATTCTAAAATAGTTGTAAAGCAAATTTGAAATCAGATACATTGCATTTCACCTCATTTAAAAGCTTACTAGAATGAAGTGTGGAATTTGCTGACAAATTTTTATGCATTTAATATTGTATCAATTCCTCGACTAAAGAATGCAGCAGTTGAATTATTAGCTACCTTGGCTGCAAGGATTGTACCTTCAAATAACAAATGTTCTATTGAATTACTTTTCGGGCCTTCGGTTCCAGACATGATCACCAATCTACGGGTTTTTGATGATGATCAACAAATTCTTGAATGTTTGATGAATGATGAGAGTTTCAAAGGAGCAATAATCGATGATGAAGAACACCAAGCTGAATTAAAATTGGACAACTTTATTCCTAAAGCAGTCAGGACCTTAGAGCAAATGTTTGATCTAGACAACAAATTCAGAAGGCCAGCAAATGTCAAGACTCATAGCTCATCCTTGCAATTTGAGCTAATAAATTTGGGTATTGAAGTTGAACCCATATATGTAAATTTGGGAAAGTGTTGTTCTCCGGGTGAAAGGAATAAATTCATTAGTTTGTTCAAACATTACAAAGATGTGTCTTCCTAGACATATGAAGAACTTAAAACATATGACACAAAGATTATACAACACGTCATCCCTATTAGAGCTGGAGTCAAGCCTTATCAACAACCTTTGAGGAAGATGCATCCAAAGCTGGAACCTTTGATTCAGAGTGAGGTTAAAAAGTTGTTGGATGCTAATATTATATTCAAAGTCAGACATTCAGAATGGGTTTCGAATTTGGTGCCAGTAAGAAAGAAATACGGAGAAATCAGGCTCTGTGTAGATTTCAGAAACCTAA
This sequence comes from Pseudotsuga menziesii, assembly GCA_001517045.1. NCBI lineage: Eukaryota > Viridiplantae > Streptophyta > Pinopsida > Pinales > Pinaceae > Pseudotsuga > Pseudotsuga menziesii. The sequence continues at coordinate 271,247 of LPNX010115998.1, forward strand.
ATCGTGCTTCGGATAAAGATAACTATCCATTTCCACCCATGGAACAAATATTGCAGATGGTTTTAGGTTCTGAGTTATTTTCATTATTAGATGGATTCTCTAGCTATAATCAAGTATTAGTAGCTAAAGAAGACATACTTAAGACTACATTCAGAATAAAATGGGGAACTTTTGCTTATAGAAGGATGCCCTTTGGACTCATTAATGTTGGAGCTACTTTCCAGAGGGCCATGGATATAACTTTCCATGGTCTGATTGGCCGTAGTGTTGTGGTATATCTCGATGGTGTCACAATATTTTCAAAGAAGAGAGAAGAACATGCATTCCATCTAAAACAAATTTTCGAACGTTGTCGAAAATATGGGATCTCAATGAATCCTAAAAAATGTGTGTTTGCAGTTATAGAAGGAAAGCTACTAGGTCACGTTTTTTCTAAAAAATGGATCTCCATAGACCCAGAAAGGATTAAGGCCATAGAACAGATCCCTTTACCCCATAACAAAAAAGGTATGCAATCATTCATAGGGACAATTAATTTTGTGCGAAGGTTTGTACCAGATTTTGCTCAAATTGTTAAACCTTTGCAGCAAATGGTGAAACAAAGTGTACAATTCAAGTGGACTGATGTGGAGAAGAATGAATTTAGTAAGATAAAGACATCTATTGCTCATGCACCATCTCTTAAAAGTCCAAATTTTGAAAAAGATTTTATTTTGTACACTTTCGCATCCGATGATTCATTGGCAGCGGTGCTTACACAGAAGTAATATGGGGGAGATGAGTACCCCATATCATTTATGAGTACTAGTCTACAGGGAGCCGAATTGAATTACCTAGCTGTCCATAAACAGGCTTATGCAGTTTTCAAAGCGATAAAATAATTCAGGACATACATACTTAAGAACCATACTAAGGTAATAGTTCCACACCCAGCTGTGGGATCTATTTTTGTACAAAAAGAATTAGGAGAAAGAAGATGCAACTGGGTAACAGCTTTACAAGAATATGACCTTGAATTCAAACCAGCATCCATAGTTAAAGGGCAAGCACTGTGCAAACTAATGGCTGAAGGTAAAGACAACGAAGAGAATAGCTGGGACAATGAAGCTGAGTTACATATGGTGGATGTGTGTCCTCTATTCACAGCTCCAGATTCATGGTACCGAGACCTTGTTCATTACCTTCAGGAAGGATATTTTCCAGAACATTGGAATTCCAAACAACAAAGAGGATTATGCCTTAATTCAGTTTCATATCAGATCATTGATGGAGAATTATTCAGAAAGAATTATGATGGAGTTCTTCTCAGGTGCTTAGAGAAAGAAGATGCAAAGAAAGTCATAACAGAATTACATGATGGACCTGCAGGAGGTCATTTTTCCAGAGATACAATATCCCATAAGATTCTTAGAGCCGGGTATTACTGTCCCACACTGTTTAAAGATGCTCATGCTCATGTCAGAAAGTGTGATATTTTCCAGAGGTGTGTTGGAAGACAAGCCAAAGCAGCAGGGCCTCTAAAACCAATTATGATAATAGAACTATTCGAACAATGGGGAATTGATATTATCGGAGAAATAAAACCAAATTCTTCCTTGCAACACAAATACATTTTGACAACAACTGACTACTTTACCAGATGGGTTGAGGCCATTCCGTTATGCAAAGTGAATGAAGATGTGGTCATGGATTTCTTGCAAGATCACATTATGACCAGGTTTGGGGTTCCAATTTCCCTGGTTTTTGATAATTCTACTTATTTTTCTTCTATTAGATTAACCGCATTTGCGAATGAAAGAGGAATCAAGTTGCATTATTCTGCAAACTATTACCCACAAGGAAATGGTTTAGCATAATCTACAAATAAGAATCTGATTAGGATCCTAAAGAAAACTGTGATAGAAAACCAGAGAAATTGGCACTTAGCACTACCTAATGCTCTTTGGGCTAATAGGGTCACACCCAAGAATTCCTTAGGTGTGTCACCATACACCCTTGTCTACAGAAAATAAGCTATCCTCCCTCCCAACATTATGTTACCTTCTTCCAGATTAGCTCAGGAATCTAGAGGTACTGATAATGAAATCTTACAGAATAGAATCTATAATCTTGTGAAGGAAGAAGAGTCTAGGTCCAAAGCCAGAGAACGATTTAAGCATCAACAAGAAGTGGTGAAACATTGGTTTGATAAGCATAAAGCTGGAAACAAGGAATTTGAAGTGGGATATCTGGTTCTTAAGTGGGATCATCCGCATGATGAAAAGGGGAAGCACACTAAGTTTCAACAGTTATGGGTAGGCCCTTTTTCGATTGCAGCCAAGCTTGGCCCCTCAACTTACAAGTTGCAAGATCTACAAGGGTGGGAAGAGAACTTACCAGTTAATGGTTTAGTTCTCAAACCTTATTTTTCCTAATTTTTATTTCTTGGTTTTCTTGTACATAAATAAACTGATTTGGTTGTTTATTTTTTATTTATTTTGTTTGTTTTTAGTTAGATTTTGATTGAGTTCAATAAGAAAAAGCACAACTATTGGTTGCATGGAGTTCATCAGAATTCTGGATAAACTATTTTTTTTTATTATGAGACTGTGCACTATTGATTTATTTGAAAGAACTTCTTCTAGTTTAGCATTTTTCCTAAATGACTATGAACACATTGAAGTCCTACTTAATCCTTGTAAAATAACTCAAGGTCAAAAGGTCTGGAATACTATTTCGAGGCTCCATCCATCTCACATTTGAAATGTCTGAGGGGGTGACAGCAAAGACCCATGGAAATGAAGCAGGGTAAACGGTATATTATATTTAAAAGATCCCATGCCAAGAATTGAAATCCAAAAGGAAAATAAGAGTAAAAAAACTCCTAAGAAATCAATATGTATCAAAACAAAGTACTGAACCATATTAGTACAAGATTGCCAAAGTTCTTCTTCGTCCGTGAGCTGAAAATTAAATACATATCTCACACAAAAAGACACTATGGATAGAGGAACCTGAATAAAAATTCAGAAAGAAGGCATGCAGGAGGACTCAGAAAGGACAAAAAAAAGGTCAAAAAGCACAAAAGTGCAAAATGGCATGGGAATGAGGAACAAACGAATATTTCTGTTTACCATATGTTACAATCCTGTGATGTCTAAGCTGGGAACTACCCGAAGACATAGGTAAAAAATGAAATTCATATTCCTGGCCTCAAAAGAGTTATCTAGACTTTTAAATCTTGGTTCCCATTATCCCTAAATTGGACTATCATCAATGATTAAACTATATACATTTGTCATTTGGGAAATTTAGACATCTAGAAGAATTCAACATGTTGGTATTTATTGTCAAAACAGTCTGTTGATCAAATAAAGAAGTTGTCCAGAGATCTGTGTTCACCAGGTAGTCGCCAATTGTTGTAGCTGCAACATGTTTCCCAAATTTCTAAAAAAATTTGGACCCTCCTTTTTAATTTTATCTTGCCTGGGATTGTTTTGGATTCCTGAACTCTGTTGTTCCTCTGCTACAAATTTGGATTTTTTGAGGTAAACTATTTTCCTTCATTTCGGAAGTTGAATGATCTAAAACCTCTTTTGTCTAGCCAATGCTTTTCATAGTGGAGTTTAAAGTTTTGATTTGAAAATTATTTCCTTTATCACTATCGGAAGTCCATTGATGTGTGAATCGAGGCATTAGTCTTCTATATCGCCACCATTTCGGAGGGCAAATAGAGAACATGCTGATGGATAGTTCTTATCCTTGCCGATTCTATGGTTTTATTGCTTAAACCTTTTGCTTTTAATTATTTTTGTTTTCTTTTCACTATCGGAATGGTGTTTGACTATTGATCGGAGGGCTAGTCATTTGCGTTGTCGACACGGCAGCAGCGTTGAGCTAACCATCGTCGATACTTAGTCATTAAAGCTCCCAATCATCGACGGTTTTGTGATCCACAGAACTCACAGTCAATTGGTTATCCGTCGTTGCGGTTGCGTAGTGAACTATCTCGCCGATGATTAGTGTTTTCAAGTTCCAACGCTTTATTGAATAGTGGTTCCGATTTTCGATACGTGACTTCTCCTGCATTTAGTGCTTTATATCGTTGACATTGCGGAAACTTTCAGCTTTGTCTCATCGATACTATGGAGTATTTTGTGTCTTGAGCTGCCGATACGTAGTCCTTAGAACCTCCGATTGCTGAAGTTTTCATTTGATCGTGGAAGCCATAGTCTGTATGTCTTCCACCATTTCGTCTCCTTAGTTAACTAATCGTCTGATGCTATAGTGGTTTCGACCGCCGATTGAGGTTTTTTCCGCTGTCTTTTTCACTGGAAGGTCTATATATTGGGGTGGGGTATTATTTTATTATTACTGCTTGTGAAAAATTGTGTTTGTTCCGTTCTCGCTGATCGAATTGTACCTCCGTGCCCAGCTATCCAGATTTCGTTGGATTGGTTTGCCTTCGTGGATTTCTTGTGTTTTCCTGCTGATTGCATAGCTTGCTTGCCAGGTAGGCCAAACATGGTTTCTCCTTCTTTTGATTTTATTGGTCATTTTGGGAACTAGGGTCTTCCCCTGGTTAGGTTTTCCCGCAATGGTGCAGTTAGCCATTTTAAATGAATATTTATCCTTGTGGCGTGAGGTATCAGTCAGATTGATGGTTTTGGCGGTGGGGGTTTCTTAAGCCTGTGTTGTGAGCCGTTATGGATGCTCTATCCTAGTCTGAAGGATTAGGTAGTTGGTGCAGACAAGCATTACACTGTCTGCCTTGACTTTTGTGGGGTTGTTTAAGGCCGTCCGAGGGGATTTTTCAGTTTTCTTAGGTGCTTACCGTAGTTTTGAGGAATGGCGGGGGGTTTTCAACATTTTGGTCGAGCTGGGATTTCCTCATTTTCAATTACAGTTTAGGGCCACACATTTGAAGATTATCCTTACTGATAGATTGGTTTATGTTATGAGAAGAGTTAGAATGCAGTTTGGTTTAAGCAATGCGTTGTCTATCAGGGCTATGTTTTAGTTGCAGACGGACTTAGAGGATTTTTAGACCCAGCTTGCAGAAGCTCCTTTTTTTTGTCTTGTCATTTTCTTCTATGCATTAATATTCGGTGTATTTTATTTATGAAAATGCATATGGAAGAGGTAAAAAGTTTGATACAGTTTTTTCTTCATTCTTAAAACACTAACTAAAAGCTCCATTGGTCTAAGAACATGCTTGGTTTATGACAGGGAAACTATTGCAAAGGAGATATGTCTAAAAGACAAAATAAGAATGCTCCTGTTGCAGAGGCAGAACCAGAGGTGGAGATCATCACCAAGGTGGAATATATATATGAAGATACCAAAGCCACCACCGGGGTAGAGCCAGACTATAAATGGGGTGAGATGTACAGGTTAATTGCAAATCAGAATGTGCCTGATGTAGGATTTGAAGAACTAATGATTTATGCAAACATAGAGAAATCTTCCCTTATAAAAGTAGCCACGAGACCTGAGTTGTTCCCATGCTTAGAGGTGATCGGTTGGATTCTGCCTAGGGCAGATGTGACCACGATGATCTTAGCAAATATTGCCAAACAGGGCTATGCTGCATATAGTCCTGCTTATATCTCAATGGCATACCACTTTCCTCTTGCTCAAATTTACTTAACTGAAAGCTGGTTGAAGGAAACAAATTTGGACTTGGTTGAAACTGTCAAAAGAATGATGATACCAGGGAAGAAATTTCAAACCAGGCCCTCAAGAGAGTATGATACAACCACTCTCCGGACCCCTTATAGATTTATACCACTGATGCTGAATAGAGTTTTTGGGAGAGCTCATGGTAAAAGCTTCAAATTGGGATGGATACCCATTATCTTCTATGTGGCCACTCAGGGGACCATATTCAATTGGGCAAACATAGTGTCCAATAGCCTCTCAGCATGCATATCTTTAGCTTTGGGAGGGGTGTCACAGAATAATTCAGAGTTCTACATGAGCTCTATCTTAGTGGACTGTATATTATGTACCCAGTGTTTTCCAGCCTTAAGGTGTAATTGGGACAAGGACAGGACCCCTGTATACACTGCATACAAATTATTTTGGGCACACAAATACTATAGCCACTACAAAGAGATATGTGAACACTTCATTATGCCTTTGTACATTTTAATTTTCTTGACATAATGCAACTGTATGTCCGAGGAGGCATTCAAAGTCATTGAAGAACATGGGACTCTACTATTTGACTAAAGAGGGAATGTACATCAGAATGTATGGTGGCTCTACGGCACCTTCTCTACTCCCCAAATATGCCATTGATTATGTGTTACATAAAGAAGCATTCAGGAAGGTATACATTGATGGTGTTGGAAACTTCCTGTTCAAACATAAGAAGGCAACATATCCTGCCATACCTTTTCGGCTGGGGAGTTATAAGTTTACAAAGGTTAAACAGATTGTAGAATTCATGCAGGAACTGGAGCACTTTCATTTTGGAGAGATGAACTTCCACAAGAATGACTCCCAAAATAAAGTTGTAGAGCATTGCAAGGTGGCAAATATTCATTTTGAATACACAAATTTCTAGGACAAAGATGAAGAAATCTTCAGAAATGCAAAGAATGTGACTGCATTAAAGAAGAGATTTAAACATAAAATCACCATTGTAGGTGGAAAGGTCAAAACCGCATAGAAGACAGCTGAAGAAGAAGAGGTCAGAAAAAGAGATGAAGATGCTAGAAGGCTAGCACAAGAAGTAGAAGGTTGGCTAAAGCGTGAAGAAGAAGAAAGAAAGAGAGTTGCAGAGGAAACAACAAAGAAGGAAGAGGAGGAGAGAAAGAAAAAAGAAGAAGCAAAAATAAAGAAAAAACAAGAAGAAAGTGAGGGTCATAGGTTAACAGGATCGCAAATAGACCAGCAAACTACTGAATAGATGGATGCACAAAGGGCACATGATCATACAGATCAAGGTCATGGACAGGATAATCCTGATCTTTAGGATCCTGCTGCAACTTCTGGAAGCACTCAAGAACAAGTTGTCTTTTTTGGAATGAATTTGATACCTTTTATGCAGAAAGAAGGAGAAGAGGTCCTTGATTTCAGCACTATCTTCTATGACAAGGAGAAGAAAATGATTGTCAAAAGAACCAAGAAAAAGGTTGAAACGGGAGGACAACCAGGTAAGATGATAACTGATAAAACTTTGGTGTATGGAACAGATGCAGATCCGAGATTAACAACAAGAGTTGGGGTGGCATTAACCCAAGCCACTGAAGATAATGTAGATAGACTGATGATGGATATGGAGCAATCAAGAAAGAACGCAGCTCAGTTAAAATAAACACTAAATAAAGAGAGAGATGAAGGTTATAAACTGAAGAGGAAATTTGAGGACATGCAGAATGAAGTGAGGAATTCAAAGGCAGAACTCCAGACTTTGCAGGCAAACAATATGACCTTAGAAGTTTTCGTGGAGAGAACAGAAAAAGATGCTCATAATAGCTTAGCAGAATTACAGAGGCTACAACTAGAGTATCAAGTGTTGAAGACATAGAAAAATGACCTCAATGTATCCTATGAAACTCTGAGTGCAGAAAAGGACTAGCTACAAAGCAAAATTGCTGAGTTGGAGGCACAAAAGGCCACCATAGAAGAAAGAGAAAAGAAATATCAAATGAAGGTAGCAGGTTTTGAGGGACAGATTGCTTCATTGACAGCATCACTGAAAGATGCTATGGAACAGAAGACGAATGTCTAGCCTCTGAAGGAGCACGTTCTAACTCAGAGAAGAAAGATCCACCATCTGTAAATGTGCATTGAGGAAGAAAGGTGTAAGATTGTACAAATAGATAGCAGATTAGAAGAAATCTTGGACACCACTTCATATTTTGTAGACAGATCTCAAGATATGTTGGAGGTCTTGAAAAAAAGGATAGTGTGGATAGAAACAAACGAGGAAACCCCTGTGGAGCTACCAGCCAAATATCGACATAGTTTAAAACAGGATTATGACTTATTGGAGTTTGCAATAAATACTGTTGAAGAATTCAAGAAGACTGTGAAGAAAACGAAAGGATTTTGTGCTGAATACTATAGAAGAATGCTGGTCACATACAATAGATGCCAGCTTACTTCAGATAAAATACTGGATGCGATACCAGAGCATGATCTTTTCATAAAAAAACTACAGAACAGGTATCAGGAAGACGAGCAGGAGATCCAGCAGGTTAAGGATCTAGATGAACAAATTCTGAAGAATGCAATGGCTCATGCAGCAGTAAGCATTCACTTACTTGAAGATCAGCTGCACCTGAGTTCGGCAAGAATAGAAGTGGTTAAGAATCAGGCTGCTAAGTATGAGATAAACATCCATTTTTTTGAACCCTCAGATTTTGAAAGCATAGCAGCAGAGGCCTAGGCATGGAAAAAGTTCATTAATGACCAAGCAGGGCCCTCTTCATAAAAATGCTCTATTAATTTTTTGTTTTAAATGTAATATATTGTATAATTGATGAGCACTCACTACAAGACAAAATGTGGGATTGAAACGTTGGGGAAGCCCAAAAGTCATTTGGGGGCAGCCCAAAAGTTTTTCTTTTTTGTATAAGTATAGGAGAGTTAGATGCAGAAAAGGACTTTGCTTTTCCATGCAAATTTTTGAGGGTTATTGTAAGAAGAACTACTTCCTTTTGCAATAAAGAGTTACAATTTTTTCTGCTGGAGAAAGTTTGGTGGACTGTTTCAAATGCTTTGCTGTGGATTAGTTGAATGTGAACTATTTCATTTTCAGCTCATGTCCATTAACTGTGAGATCGTTCTAACTCATTACATTTCTGCTTATGTTATGAATGTCTTATAGTTTATTCTGTGAATTTTCCACTGTGAGTAATGGAGGTTGTCATAAACAATAAGCTATCTTGTTGTCAATATTTATCTTAATGTTCATGTGTTCTGAAATAAATAACAACTATCTGTAATTGTTCATAATACATGTGCACAAATACATTACTCATTATCAACTATTAATTATGATCCCTAGGGATAGGTTAGTTAGTTAAATTTATTTTCCTGCTGTGTGTGATTTAGATGCGAGAGAGTTAAGACGAGAGGTAAGAACCTGTGCATCACATTGTGACACTCCTCATTATCTTTATCAATCTGCATTTTTAGATAGGCACTTGCACATCATACTTAAACACAAAACTAAAAATATACACGGTGGACCGGGCTGTAACCGGTAAAACCTTTTAATTTGTTACTTGACCTACGGTAGTCAGACCGTAAATCGGATGGATTCCCCATACCAAACAATAACGGGCTAGTTGGGAACGTTATTGGGGAGAATCTCCAACTATTGTTACCTATGATTTTCCAGGCCTCAACAGATCTGTAATGTTCAATGAGATGATTGGGACCATACAATTTCTGTAGTTTTATGGGCCTATCGCACGAATTGTAAGAAGTTAACAGGCCAAACTCCATTTTGATTGGTTTATGGACAAGAGGTTGTCATGTTTATGGAGTACATTGCACCCAGTTTAAGAATAACTACAATTATTGAAATGACTGATGTTGGTGTAGTAGAAGAAAGATTGTCATAGCTTGTGTAGTTGGAGGAAGAATGATTCATCACAGGATATCTTTAGAATGCCAAGAAAGAGAGACATAACATGTGGCATGGCTGGCACATCAAGAATAATAAATTTCAGGTCAGAGGAATTTCCCTCTTGTATGACAGTAAGTTTTTAAAGCATCCTGGAAAACTGCGAACACATTGGCTAGGACCATATTGTTATACACCTGAATGGCACCTCTCCGTCCGAGTGCTGATATCCCTCATGTCGGCACACAAAAGGACACTTATGGATTGAGGTTTCCCATATTCACTATACCTTGTCTTATGATGAAGTACATTCCCTATATACCCAGTTGGTTATTTTACCATTTTGCCATGTTGAGTTGTATTCACGACTCTCTATATTGACAACTCGCGCATCATTCGCGAGTCTCCTATACAGCAAGTCGCGAATCCTTGTATTCGCGGGTTGTTCTTCTATATAGTCACGAATCATTCGCGGGTTGCTCTACTACAGACCCGCGAATGGTTTCCTCAACATTAAAACATAAAACCTCACGCTAATGGAAGATTAGTTTACTCATTTAACTTAATCTTCTTAACTGCCACAACCTCCCTAACCTTCGAGAACTGCCTCATTTCATCCATATAAATAGAGGCCTTGGGGAGGGTGTTGGGGAATCATACTGGGAGAGCAAAGTTATGCTGGTGGATTGTCTACAGAAATCTTTGGAGCAGAGAAACTCAGAGTCCTTTGGTGACAGAGGAGTCCTTGTTCAGACATTGGGTTGTAACCTAAACTCTTTCTATTATTGTTAATAAAGATATTACTTCTTCCATATGTGTTTCATATCTTGTAGATTGGTAAATGTTTACATTTAAATATGATATATGATTTGCCTAACCTGCATCTATATATATGAATCATTTTGTATCTGGAAGAGTGTTTATTAACAGGTGAAAGAGGAACTATCCTGGAGACTTTGGAAGTGGATCAGAGAGGGAGAAGATAGCAAGGATCAACCTTCGTTTAATACAAGTAAGTACTTCTACTTTCCTATTTCCTATTCTGTGCTTTTAGAGTCAAACTGTCTGCAAGTAATGAGTATGTTGGTAACCCCCCAGACCTAGGTTATTAGGTGAATTATCCTGTACAACACATATGTTATCATTTAGATCACTGAAGGAGGCACAATACAATTACAAAAATTAGATCAAACACCTTTCAAAGGATTGGTAAATGGAATTCGGCTAAAGCCTTACCAGAATAGCCATGACTTGGTTGACTAAAAAGAAAAAAAGATAAAAGAGAAAGTGAAAAAGAAAAAGACAAAAAAACAAAGATTTATGAGTTTTATTTCTGTAAAAAGTCTGAGAGTTTCTTATTGATGTCGCAAATGATATGTATGTCATGGGAGAAGAAAAGATGTCACAGAATATCCATCTATCGCGGAATAAAAATGGTGGTAAATACTCTCTGTATGTCACAAGTCCATGTGCCTATCCCAGGAAGAAAATTACTATCGCATGATGAAATTTGGTCGCGAAAAGAAAACTGGTCGTAGTTAATTTGAGGACACGGGAGATTTCGGTGGTGTAATTTTTGGTCACTTCCATCATTATTGCACAATAAATACCATTGAACTGACATATAAAATGATGGTTCGATTGACGGTTTCCTTGTCAATATTGAAAAGATTGCTCCATGTGACTGAAATCATTGTCACCTTTCCATTTATTTCTTGCTTGTGTGAAGGAAAGACTGACTGAAATGATAAACGTATATCATATTCGTGATGAAGTTTCCTTCATTTCATTGCATATGAATGAGTATGATGATCTGTTGCGTCTGCAACTGTAAGAGTTGAGGCGATTTTTTTTTTCTTTCCACAGAGTATGGTCATTTATATCTCCAGTACAAGCATTGTTGCAGAATCAGGTGTTGAGACACCTTCACCTACGCCCATTATGGAAGGCACGACTGCATTTGTTCCACTGATGACCATGATTGCAGAAGAAGTTGCATAATCACCTGTGATTGCACCAGTTCATTTACGACTAGACCCACCTAGCACATAAAAAAGAAAATGATCCGGTACCCACAAGAAGACTGCAACACCACAACTAGAGGAAGAAGAAGAAAGGACTGAATCCATGTTTCCAGACTATGTCCCAGCCATACCAGCTGAGGCGCCTAAGGTCAGACTTGGAAAAATGTGAAGTACCATTTGGTGACACCAGCCATACTGAAATGGGTTCGAGTAATGACATACATAATCCCAAAATTACATAATATGAGCTTCGTCGACCATGACTTGCACAGGTTTCCATAACTGGACATGAAAAATTATCTGGCAGTTTTCCATGATATAGAGGATGGACCTATCTACACGGTTCCAATGGAATGGGAAAGAGGATTGGACAAAGTTGGATTACTATCGCTAATGCGCATGACACATTTTTGATGCACAATAGAAGCGAACACATGTGTTAAGAAACTGCTTGTATCCTTCCATGGTATATTTCTATTGCTTGACTGAAACATTTCAGTGGATGTCGAACTAATAGCAATAATCACTGGGTTTCCCCTTGCAGGAATCGATCTTGCACCATTTTTTTGGGAAATACCAAGACACAACATTGAAAAATAAGATGAAAGAGAAATATGAGCTGAAAAGAGACAGATGAGGCTTTGCAATCAACTCCATCAATGATTATGTTGTTCGGTTCACATTGAAGGTTTTATCTAATAAGTTGTTTCGGAAGATGTGACTGAACCAATGCAATGCAGGGACAATTGTTGCGGAAGAGATGCATGCCGTAGGAGTACAACTCAAATCATCACACTATATGCTAAATGAACTGTTAGCAGATGCAGAAGAGGTACTGAAAAAAGGTAGTCCCTTTCATTATTCTTAGATACTAATTTTGATTTCTTTTGTCGCATGGGAAGAACTAACAAACTACCAAGGGGTAGATGTGCCCGTCTTATGTCGAGGAGATCTATACCAGAACCACTGGTTTGACAAGGAGAAACTTGAGTGACAGAAAGAAAATAATATAAAATTCTTTTTATAGGTTGATGCCCTTCATCTTATTGTTAGAAAGCATAGAAGGCTTACCATGGCGACTATTAAGCAGTTTTGAAACTTGATCAGGTTCTCAGTTGGGGTCCATCCTATTTTTTTGGATCCTTGAGAAGATCCACAAAAATAATGTTTGGTGACACATTTTCAGTTGCTTTCCACTGAAGTTGATGCCATTGTACAAGATTAGTCGGAATAATGGAGAGTTCTTGTCGCAGATGATCAACTATCTAAAGAAGAGGAGTTGCGACATAATGATCAATCGAAAAAAAATATGAAGGAAAGGGAGAATCTCTACCACCAGAAGAGAAGCCACATAATTCTCCCATTAATACTCAAAATGATTCAAGTACACCGTGAATTTCTAAATTGATAATTAGAAAAAATTAATGTTGTGTGTAATTGTTTTTCAATGTTGAAAGTTGTTGGGTCAATTGTCAAGAAACTACTATGTTTGGGAGGTCATAAGTTGTTGTTGGGAATGATATTAGAATGAATGGATGTAGCAGGTCTTGTGTTATCAGTTTTTATAGACCAAGTCTCAAGAGGTAGCAAGCCTTAATATTTCTTGAGCGACAAACCTCCTACAAGTAAAATTTAATGAAAAATGAAGAAAACTAGGATATCATCGTAATACTAGTGAAGTTCTTATTTTCTTGCTTTATGGTCATTTGCTTTAAGATTGTGGATGCAAGAAAAATATTGTGTTAAGTAATGAATATTGCATATCAACCATGATGATTATCTTGGACCTGAAATCAGTTTTGGAGTTATAAGACTCCCAACTTGATAAAAGCATTCCTTAAAAAGATATTATTATTTTCTCAACTAGTTGTTACTCTTACCATTTTACATTGTTGAAAGCAATGAAAGGAATAACTGTATCTTGAGGATCTAATTGTGCTAAGTCTCAGTGCATAAATGATGCAAAAAATACATTAAGTTCAGAACCTAATTGTTATGTATTTTACCACAAACTTTCCCTCGTCATTTTTCCCAAAAAAAGCTAAGTGATTTAACCTTGAAATTGGAAGAGAAAACGACTTTCCTCTATGGTGGTGTGCCGAGGTGTCAACGTTGGGGTTTTGACATTGCCATCAACATATCATTGGTATGTGGATTCATGTATCGTTTCCAATGTTGACAAGCCAAATCCTAAGTATCAACATTGGTATCATAGTTACCCAGTGGTCATGGTTAAATAACCAGTTACTCGTTGGCACGCTGAAGATTCGAAGTACTTGTTCGTATGTTAGAATCAATGTATGGAATTTAATTGTATTTCAAAAGAAATGCTGAGTTTTAGACACCAATATACAGTCATCCATATCGACAAAACTTTTGGGAATGGGGTTCCAAGTTCTGTCGACACCTAAGGTCCGACGTCGAGATTTCCAAGTTCCGATGTCAGAACAATGACGTCAAAATGGTAGAATTTAAGTGTTTAATTCACAGCGTTGACTTACAAATCCTCCAATGTCAAGAATGTCGTGAGGTTCTGGTAAAGTCAAGAAGACAAAATTAAACCGTTGGGACTATCTCTTTTGTTAGTTATTAATCATTTAGCCAGAGTTTAACCAAATAATTAAGTTATTTAACCTATAATTATCTATGGTTCCACAATAGTGAGTTGAATGGGGCTCACTAATTTTTATTTAAACAATTTCGAAAAAAAATTCTTGTATTTATAGAGCCTTTATAGCAATCTATGTGTTTTTTAGATAGAGTTTGTGTTAGCACTATTTTATTTCTACCGCAGATTGGTCTTATTACCTTTAAAATTTCAAAACTTCACTGGTAATTTGGCCACTTCAAATTCTCTCTCATTGATTAACACATGAAATTTACCAAGTTTATTGGTAAAAAAGAGTTAAAGGCCTCGAGTTAAAAATGAAGTAGTTCATAATCAAGGAACAAGTCTATTCATTATGGATAAATATTCATTATGGACAAAGCATATTTTATGAAAAGTGGGAAAAGGTTATGTTTTATAAAAATAAATGAAATTTATTTTTATAAACCCAAAAGATAAAGGTGGATATTTTATGAAAGGTATATGGAAACGAGACCCAAGCTATAGTTATAGTTTGAGCAGCCTTATTGGGGTGAACAAATGGCAGAAAAATTTGAAGGCTGTGAGGGATTCTATGATCCAGTGGAAGAATACATGGAGAATATTTGCAGTGGTAATGGCTGGTTATATCTTTACAACAAAGATCAATTCCTTTATTATAACCTTCTGCCATTAAGTTTTTCATCTCTGTTTTTTATCAAGCATGAAGATAAAGTTGGTTAATGGGATCATTTGCTTGATTGGACTCACTGGAAGTCAGAAGTTACTTGACTGAGCATTAATGCTCAATAAGTAGGGTAGGTAGGTGTGAATAAGCTCGACATGGAGAGCATTTTCTTTCAGTAATTTTTCAGTTGGTTTTAGCATCAGTTTATCTTTTGTTTTCAGGGAATGTTGGGAATTTCAGGAAACCTTGGGAGCAGCTTAATGGATTTGTCACCTGGTTTATGGGGTTTTTTTATACTTCGCAGGGAGGATAGCATCCTGAGTTGGAGCCAATTGTTAGCACCATTTTTGGGCTAAACAATTGATAATGGATTTGGCCAATAGAAGAAGAAATAAGGTTTGTAAATTTTCATATCATAGGACCTTAAAGAATGTTGATGAGGGTCTGTAGATGTTTGAAGGGACATTTCTAGATTCAAAATGCCAAAATACTTAAGAAATTCTGATTTTTGAGCTTGAAATACTTGTAAATGAATAAATCCTCTCTTAGTTAAATGGTGATAGCAAATGCATGGCTTGGATGCACAACAGACAAGATCAAAGGCTGAAAACTCATTTCTTCCCAAGGAAAGTCGAGAGTGGAAGAGGTAAAAATTTGGTTAGAAAGGGTAGTAAACCCGAATTCCTCTTTCGTAGTCCAAGATCTATGGCCCAAAATGTTTCCACCAAAGATCAATGGTCTAGCAAAAGGCAGAAGTAGAAAAGGTAAATAAGTTTGGCTTTGAAAGTTAGAATCTCGATTTTTTATTTTTGTAGTCTGAGACCCAATAGTTAGGGAGAAATTATGCATAGATCAACAACTCAAAAGAGAACAAAGGGAGGAGACCAGAAAGCAGAAAACTCAAGAATTTGGTCATAAAAGATAGAACTTCTGCCTTCCATGATCTGCAGGATCGACGACCTAGAACGTTTTTGCCCAAGATCAATGGCTCGGAAAGGAGCAGCAGTGTGGAGATCAAAAAGCGAAAATACCAAAGGATTTGGTCGTGAAAGGTTGGAGTTATGCATTCCATGCTCCACCAGATCGATGATCCAGGGAGTTACCGCGAAGATGAACTATCCAAAAGAGAGCAGAGAGGCGAAGATCAAAAAGTGGAAAACATAAGAATTTGGTCGTGAAAAGTTGAAGTCCTGCTTTCCACGATCTGCAAGATCTACGGTTCAGGGGGATCCCACACAAGATCAATGGCGTAGAAAGGAATGAGAAAATGGAAGGAGAAAACATAAATTTTAGCATCATGAAAGAGGAGATCCCGACTTCCGCAGCCCTCAAACTTTATCTTAGGTCAACAATTGAGAATGAATCCCGCGGAGATCAACAGTGCAGAAAGAAAAGGGAGGAAAGGAAAACGTGGTAAAGTGGAAGACACAAGACTTTGGTTGAGGAAAAGTAGAAGCCTGCTTTCCTCTTTCCACAGACCTCAGATCAACGGTGGGGAAGGTCTCTGTCTGAAATTGACGGTGCGGAAAAGAGGAACATGTGCACGATGTAAAAGACTTCCCGATATGCAGAAACTGGTAGGATCCATAGATTTCAACGACCAGATCATCCTTGATTTCAGATATACGACAAATATTGATTTTTGAAAAACAACTTGCACACTCAAATTCGGATAAGGCCTGCACGATGGAAAACATGCATAAATGACGTGTCCTCTTCCCATTGGATATCGCGCTTGGAGATTGGGAGTACAAAAGTCACTTTATGGAGCATGATGGTGCATATTTCAACGGTGGTGATAAAAGGTTGAATAAGATCAACCATGAAAATTCATTCTGTTGATCTAACTTGCATGGATGAATCAACTTTTCAAATCATCGAAATTAGGTACAAAGTGCAGGTTTTGACAGCCCAGATCAATGATAGGAAGATATCTACAACTGAGTTTTATTTTGCAGGTGGAATATGCAAGGCAGTTTTGAAGCTGTTGCGGATCATCGAAGGTGCTTTGAGCCATCATTTTCATCCAACAAGCATGGTTTCCATATGTTTAATCTTCCATTTTGTTCATCATGCACGTCCTAGTATGCTTTCCTGTTTGTTTATGATCATGGCGGATCTTCCAGATCAGAGTTTGTTAGGATTAATTACTGATTTGTGTAACTGTTTTTAGGTTTTTGAGGTTGGTCTCGGAAGCCTGAAGATTACTATAAATGTACCCTCAATAGAGGAAGTCAGGGTTGGAACCCGTGAGGTTCAGGGTTATGTATTTTTATATCTTCCCTTAATAATGAATTTACAGAGCCGAATGCTAGCCTATTATTGCAAGCTTCCTATGTATATCGTAGTTATAGTTTGTATTTTCCCTTCTTGTGTGCATTTCTTCCTATTTAACTTGCCATTATGTTTTCTTCATATCTGAAATGAGTGTATAATAGTTCAAAATTCATATTGTTATGCTCTAGATATTGTTTCAGGTATTCACCAAAATTTCTTACCACAGTTGATGCAGAATTCATCTCCTTGATGCTCTGTATTAATGGATTGTCATTCTTTCTTCTTTATCACTAAATCAATAACATTTTGACTGTAACCAAGTGCTACCTTGCCTTTGTAAAATTTCACCTACAAACGGTTCTATGATTCATGAATATCAGTGACTCCATAGCCCAATGTATGCTTGCTTGTTTTCAACCACCAACACATCTGAATTTTATTTTGTTTGTGTATCTGGCCCTAATAAAAATCTGTAAGAGATCCCTCTCTAGAAAGGAAGAGGCCATCTTCCTTTCTTAAAGTGGTTCTGCTGTTACCTTGGGATTTACCCTCTGCAACCTAGGGTACAATTTTGAGTGCTAACACACCTCTGATTTAGTATCTTGGACAAGGAGAACAAACAAGATTTATTCTTTGATGAGATCCCTAATTAAATATACCTTCAATTTGGTTCTCAACCCACTACAATTCTGAGAGACACTAGTCAATGTTTACTTGATCGGGGAGTGAGAGGTTCAAGACCAAAATTGAATTCTATTTTTCAATTTCTCGGGCTCTTCAATGAAGCAATTATGAAGGAATTTTATATGGTTATTTACCAGACTAATGATTTTCCTTATATGGTATTTATTCCCTTTTTTAATGGTTTTCACCTTGGCTTCTTGACAACCAAGTGTTCATCTTTGTCTTTAGTTTCTTCCTCCCATTGTCATATTGATTTCCTTGTGGTTATGATACCGCTCAGAGTATCGTTAACCTAAGTTGATTTTTTTTCTTTCATGGGATATTATGGGAACAATCCCCCCTTTTTTTAACCATTCAGGTTTATCTCTTCTAACACTAGCTTATCATTAGATTTTATGGTATGCTCAAATACTTCCCATTCCTCTTCATAAGGTTTTTCGTCCATAGGGGTTTCTTTGTTGGCCTAAAAAAGAGATTGGAATTGGTTTGAATGTTGGGATGGGATTTTAGGTTCTTTAATGTAACCTCTATTGTTAAGGAGAATTTTAATGACTAGGTCTATGTCACCAACGTACTAGGTTAAACTAGACTAACACGTAAGGGTTTATTTTCAAGAAGACCATACTTCTAATTAACAATTAACATCAAGCAAGTCTACACTAAAGGCTAAAGGGGAATAACTTTATGTACCTTATTTATGAAGGTTGATCCTATCCACTCCTTTTATTCCTTAATTTTTTATCCTTTCTATCAATCCAAAGACGAACAACACACACAAGATAAATTCCTCAAACAAATTTGGAAACAAAAGATATAATTGAAATAAAAACATAACTTGGATAAGAAACTCTTGAATCTAATTCAAATAAAGATACAACAATTACTCATGCTAAATCTGATACAATGATTAACATAGAATATATGGAAGGGAAACTTGTCCAATATTTATTAAACAATCGTAGAAAATGCAAATCATACCTTCTTTTGTTCAACACCTTGTCAAAACTAGAGCTCTAGGTCACTCACATTATCCATAATTCCCACTCCAATTTTCACATGCATAGGGGTAGAAACCACTTTAGGGTAGTAGTTTCAGCACACAAGGATATAAGATCGGTGATAAATATCATTAATAGGAAGGGAAAGGGGAATAATAGGTAAACAATTCTTCCAGCATAACATTAATATGAAAGGGAATCCCCCATTGGGATCATCCACACCTTTATTATAGTTTGATGAAGATGGTTAATAATAGTTACCAAGTGGTTGGTGATGAAGACCAAATTCAATGTCCTTCGAATGGATCTTATGAGATCTTGATCCTTGGTCATCTGGGTTATGGGCCCAAACATGGACTAAATTTCGACCATAGCAGCATTATAATTCTGCAATATTTGTTTCTTATACCCTCAACTTAACAAAGGAGATATTCTTTACAAATCAATATTAACTACAAGAAAACTAATACGGTGCAGGAAATACGTTTCAGCCATAGGAAACCAATATGTTGCAAGAATCACACTGCTATAGGAATTGTGATTTTCCCAAAATAATAATGCAAAACATTACAATGTTTTCAAAGGATCACCATTTATCCTTAGAGTGATCAAGGGTCGATCTCTCTCCTTGTTGGAATACAACTTCCTCTCATCTTCATGCATGTAGCTCTTACACACACTGAAACTCATGGGTTCAATCACATATGATTAACACAATAGTATATAAAACAATAGGAAATTCACTGTAATACCCCTTACATGAACCCCTAGTCTGATTGGGTCCAAATGTATTTATTAACTGTGAGTTCATGAAAGGTTGAGCACTTTGTATTTTGTTAATTAAGATAAAATCCACAACTGACTGCAAAGAGGTGGAACACTGGAAGGTCGGGGACCTATGTATTCACTAGATGTTGAAAGGGGGTTTAGAAATGTCCTAGTTGGAAAAAACCTATTATGACCTTATCTTAAGTCATGGTTTAAGCCTAATCAGTTTTTTATTAACCTAAACTTGTTTAAGTCATAATTTGGATTAAGGTTGATTAAGTGTGTTTGAGAAGGTTAATTAAAGTTAATGAAGGGAAAGGAATGGTTGGTGGGAGAGTCCACATGCCTTGGGAAACACATGCAAGTAAAACATTGGCTGTTGTTCTGTCTAGTGGGGGATTTTTCATCATGACAGAGGGATAAAGATTGGTTGGTTTTGGGAAAAAAAAGAGTCGAACAATTTAATGACTGAGGAAGGAGACTGAGATATTTAGAGAGGGTTGATTAACCAAATCCTGAACCAATTTTCGATTCATAAAACATCCTGAGAAAATTACCTGTTGAACTGTACCCATTTTTTCCTTTGGATGTCCCAAGAAAATGAAAAATGGTGTATGAAATTGCCTTGGTGGATTTCTGGGCACTTGAGTAGTGATGTGTCTCACTATTGTGCTGACAGAAGGAAGTTGGGAAGTTGGAATGCATTTTTTGGCATGGGATTAATAGTAAACCAATGATCCTAATTTCCAAGTGATAAGCCAATGAAAGAAAATATGGGGATGTTGAGAAATTTGACCGGTGAATGCTTAGGTATCAACACAGTGGTGGTGTTCTATTGAGAGATAAATGAGCAGAATTACCTATGGTTGGGTGGAGAATGCCTCACACGTGATCATTTTCCCAATTTGATTATTAACAGATAAGTACAATTGTCGATAAATTTAATGATATTCCTCAATGCTAAAATGTGTTTGAAATAATTATTGTATTTTGGTTTATTACTACATGTATGAATTATGCTTGAAGGGATTTCAATAACTCGTTTGAATTCCTAAGTGTTTACAGAACTATGGTCACAAATAATTAAATGGTTAAGGATGAAATGGAAAATTGTGTAACGTTGTGATTTCTGAATTGATAGTGGTTTGATTAGAAAAAATGAATGTTGTGTGTGAATTTTTTTTCTATGTTGAAAGTTGTTGGGTCAATTGTCAAGCAACTACTATGTTTGTAGGTGATAAGTTGTTGTTGGAAATGTTATCAGAATGAATGTATGTATCAAGCCTTGTGTTATCATTTTTTACAGACCAAGTCTAAAGAGGTAGCAAGCCTTAATATTTCTTGAGTGCCAAACCTCCTACAAGTAAACTTTAATGAAAAATGAAGAAAGTAGGATATCACTGTAATACTAGTGAAGTTATTTTTTTCTTGGTTTATGGTCATTTGCATTAAGATTGTGGATGCAATAAAAATCCTGTGTTAAGTAATGAATATTGTAGATGAACCATGATGATTATCTTGCACCTGAAATCATTTTTGGAGTTATAAGACTCCCAACTTGATAAAATCATTCCTTGATAAGATATTAATTTTTTTTTCGACGGGTCGTTACTCTTACCATTTTCCATTGTTGAAAGAAATGAAAAGAATATCTGTAGCTTGAGCGTCTAATTGTGCTAAGTCTGAGTGCATAAATGATGCAGAAAACCTATTAAGTTTAGAACCTAATTGTTATGTATTTTACCACAAACTTTCCTTATTCATTTTTCCTAAAAAAAGCTAAGTGATTTAACATTGAAATTGGAAGAGAAATCGACTTTCCCCTGTGGTGGTGTGCCGAGGTGTCGACGCCCCAGTGTTGACATCGCGATCGACATATCAATGGTATGTAGATTCCTATATCATTTTCAATTTTGACAAGCCCAATCCAAAGTACCAACATCGGTATCATGGTTTCCCAGCGGTCATGGTTAAATAACCAGTTAATCGTCGATGTGCCAAAGTATCAAAGTACTTGCTCTGATCTTAGAATCGACGTATCAAATTTAATTGTATTTCAAAAAAAATGCCGAGGTTTCGATGCCAAGAGACATTCGTTGAGATTGACATGAAATTTTGGAATGGGATTCCAAGTTCCTTCGACACCCAAGGTCCGACGTCGAGATTTCCAAGTTTCGATGTTACAAGAATGACATCAAAGTGGTGCAATTAAAGTGTTTAATTCACAGCGCTAACTTCCAAATCCCAATGTCAAGAATGTCGTGAGGGTCTGGTAAAGTCATGTAGGAAAAATTAAACCATTGGGACTATCTCTTTTGTTAGTTATTAATTGTTTAGCCAGAGTTCAACCAACTAATTAAGCTATTTAACCTATAATTATCTACACTTCCACAATAGTGAGTTGAATGGGGCTCACTAATTTTTGTTTAAACAATTTCGACAAAATTTTCTTGTATTTATAGAGCCTTTATAGCAGTTTATGTGTTTTTTAGATATAGATTGTTATATGTGTAGTTGTGTAATGCGTGGAAGCATTAAAGAATGGTATCAGAGCTAAGGTTTGAATGCTTAGCCTTTGGGAAATGTTTTGGAGATTACAAGAATGGTAATTCTTGAATCTATTTGATATTTTAATATTTCTTGTATGAAATGTTTGTATGTATGTGGATAATGAAAATTATATGATGCATATGAATTTTGATGTGAACTAACAATTGTGGATAAATTCAGATTGCTAGAAACCATACAAATTTTTAGGCCATTGCACTCGTTGATTTCTAGTATAGTAGGGAAAGCGGTAATTAAAGGATGACAGTAGAACCTGAAATGTCCAACTTTGTTGAAGAAGTTGACATGAGTATACAAAGAAAATAATCCAATGGTCACAAATATGAGATGGGAACCATGGAAGTGTTCATAACTTTAAAGGATATTTAGATTGGAATTGGAAAGATTTTATAGAGTTTGGATTGGCAAAACCAAATAAATCAGAAAGTGATGCAGAGTCTGGTTTAATTACAAAATCAGATGCAACAAATATCTTATGTTTTTAGAAAGGAAGAAGAAGAATCAATGAGCAAAGGGATCCATGATAGATATCGACATTCTTGAGAAAAGAGTGTAACAAAAAGGGAGTTGCATTCTCAATATCATTCAGTTGAAAGTCATAATCGGAACTAAGAATATGAAATATGACACAATGATCATCCTAGAATACATTCAGAAATAAAACGTGATGGGAATTAATTACAGGGTGAAATCAGGAAGCTCAAAGCCACACATTTGATGAAGAAAAATATGGGGAGATTGCAGAGATTTGGCTTCTAGAAATGAAGAAATATCTACAACTCTATGAATATTCTGATAACCAAGAAGATTGTATCACTATTTATAACCTTCAAGGAAAGGATTATAGGTAGTGGAAGCATCTGAAGTAGGTACAAAATATGGATGAGAGGAAAATATCATGGAGGAGTTTTCACAAGTATTTCAAGCTTGAATACCTGTCACAACAATAATATGAAAAGAAAATGTAAGATTTCTTTGAACTCAGACTGGGAAATATGATGATGGAAGAGTATGATAAAATATTTCTAGACCTAAATCCAGAGAAAATAAAAGGAGACATTTATGTATGCATTGTAAAGAATATTTGAAGAAAGTTCTACAAGATGAGTGCATATACTAAAGGTGCTAACCTATTTCTCATGCCAAATGAAGAGCATCTTTGTGGTTTTTCTCGGCTAGGTTTCCATGTTAAATGTTGTCTCTGTGTGTATTTGATAATTATGTTTATGTTTAATGCATATATGTTGTGAATGAAGTGAATATGAATAAGTCGCACAACATATATTTACGAATAAATCTACATATATGTGTGTCGCACCACTAATAGATTGAATCTTTGAGAAGGATTTTATGAAAAATGTTGTAATCTGTGTCAATGCATAACTAGACTGTGATTTTGAATGAATATTCTAGAATAATAACTATAAATACCTGGCTTTGGTCGAGTGATTTAAGAAGCACTATAAGAGTGAGAATCCCCATGAGAATGCAAAAACTTGGTTCTGGCAGTTTACCTTAAGATATCTCGAGTGAGACTACATCTGCATCATAGGTGTTGCCAATTGAGCCTTGATCTGTCGGGCTGATATCTAGATTTTTTCGAAAACTAAGGGTTTGAACCTGGGTTGAACGATAGTCAAGGCCAACAAGTCTCCACCCATTAAAAAAGTATCATATGTGGATTGAATGCGTTTAATTTCTATTAACCCCCTTTGTATGAGAATTTCCTCTAGAGTTCCTTCCTTCCTTTCTTCTATCCTTCTACTTAAATATTCTACCATGATAATATCAAATATAGTGAAAAGAGGACATCCTTGTTTTATTCCTTTAGAGCATTGAAAAAAATTGTTAGTCCACCATTTACCAACAAAGCCACCCAGGGACTACCAATTCAAGCTTTTATTGACTTGATGACATTGGTAGAGAGGCCAAACTCATCCATTACCAACAACACAAAATTATGCCTAATTTTTTCAAAATAATTAGCTAAATCAATTCTGACCACCATATGTTCATTTTTGCATGATTGAATTGAATATATTTCTTCTTGAACTATAATGATACTAGCAGATATTTTCCTTTTCCATAAATCCACTTGATTTTCTAAGATCAATCTGTAGAGCGGAAGTTTCATCCTGTTTGTAAAAAAATTTGTCAATATTTTATAGGTCAAGTTACATAAAATAATGGGCCTAAATATTGAGTCCTAGAATCTTTGCGAGTTGATAACAAAAAAGAGGAATCCATAGCTCCCACAATATTGTTTTTCCCCTTGTCTAATTCATCATTTGACAAAGATATTATTTTATCCAATTCCAACATGGTCTATAAAAATAGATTGAAAAGCCATGAGGTCCTAGATATTTTTCAAGTTCTAGACTCCAAATTACTTCAAATACTTCCTCCTTCTCTATTTCATTCTCCAATGCTTCATTTTATTCATTCTTAATTATTTTGGGAATATTTTGAAGCATTTCATCATGATTTCCCAAGGTTTTTGTACCCAAATCTATGTATAATTGTTTGAAACTCTCATTTGATTTAGCCTTTATGTCCTCAAACTCTATCATTTGTTTCTCTTGAGAATTTGGTATTTCACTAACATGATTCCTTTGTTCTATTCCATTGGCTCGTTTATGAAAAAAATATGTGTTTCTATCTCGTGATTGAATCCAGAGACATCTCAAACTTGAGCCTCCACTTTATTATTCCTTCCTATGAATTTGATGTAGTTGTAGACCAAACCTTTGTTACTCAATCAAGATTCATTTGGATAATATGAAAAATGGAGAATTTAAAGAAAAAATTGAAGTAACAATTCAAATAGCACCCTTTGTCACATATAAAAGCATTTTGATGATTCCACTAGTGAAGAAAGCGGTTGAAAGAAAACTAAGAAAGAAAATAGAAAAAAATGAGGATGAATTTGCAAGCCAATTGATTGAGGATGACTTGAAAAACCTAATACAAGGAACTAATGAGTTATACTTTGAGGATACCAAACTAAGAAAAAAATGGAATAAGTTTCCAAACAAGTTATCATGGCCTATGAGGAGGGAAAATGTAACTTTATTGGAGAATAGGTCAGGAAAAGAAAACAGGGATTATAAACAAACATGGGGTATGTGTAGGTGGAGTAAACTGACCAAGAAAATGAATTCATTATCGATGTCATGAAGAGTAAAATGATGATAGAAAATACCTATAAGTAAATTTAGAGAGATTTTGGTAGTAGAATGCATAAGCAATAGAAGAGGCATCAAAGGATACCAAGAAAAAGAAGAGTGGAGGAACCAAATTCATTATCAAAGTGTTAATCCAAACAATGAATATGGGTAGAACATCGAACCATAATCGCATTGCTCTAAAATATACTCCATATCTAACCAAGGGCACATTTAACATACAAGCGACTTCCACTCATAAGAACAATGACATAACAAAATGATATTCTTGTTAACACAAAAAAGTGTTCACCTAGCTCTCCATGGTCTAAACCATAGTCATACATCATATTCCCATCATTATTCCTTACATTTTGACCTTTACAATTGTATTTCCATTAAAAATGGTCTAAAACATCATTATTTCTTCCCATAAATGAAGGGATGGTGAGCATTCATTATGGTTTATCCTCACTTTCTCCCAAAAGGGTAAAAAACCCTAAAAAATGAGAAAAGGTCAAAATACCATACATGAATACCATGGGCAAGAAAATACCATGGATCAAAAACCCTAGAACCATTTTATAAATACATTGTGAAGTGCTCTCCCACTTTAACTTTTTACCTTTTCATTCATTTGTGGTTATGCTGTGCCATTTTGCTCTCAGTTATACCACATACTTCCATGGCATCATTCCCATAGCCACGCCATTTCCCATGGTGTACATTGAGATCTCTCCATACGCACTTTGGATCCATCCAATGTTTGAAAACTATCCATGGAGATGAATGGAGAACCAACCCGTGGAGCCGCGAAATCACTTCTGAGGATGGCTATGGTGGTCCATCTTGTAGGAGAAAGGTGTGTTTTTTGTTTCTTGATTTAGTTAATTGATATACACGGTTAAAAAACCCTAAAAATATTTGGCTTTAATTTGTTATTATTACTGTTATTGTTAGATAGTTCTTATTTTTCATTTAACTCTACTTTATGATCGTAACAATCTAAGTTAGGTGCTTTTGCATGTAGCAGGGGAGAAATCCCTGCTACAGTTTTTGTGACCATACTTAGTCGATCCATACTGATCTCTGTTTTTGCAGGTGTGCTATTGGTTTGTTATTCTCTTTGTCCCTCAGCCATCACAGATTTGTCCCCCTCGCAGCCGATCTGAACCATTACTGCGTCAGTGCCTGCCCCCCCGGCACTAGCCAACTCTGTTTTTTGAAAAAAAATTATGTTCGGTCCGAGTCGCACCTATCCGGCTGAAAGTCATGACCTAGTCACACATTTTTACCTGATAAACATGACCTAAGCCATGAATTTAGCCTCGATAAGAGCGACCTAGATTAAAACCCCAGATCGCTCTTGTCCCGGATTTCAGAGTGACCCCAGTCTCTTCTGTGACTCGGTTTCAAGTGTCCCAGTTGCGCTTAACCCTCTGTTTTGCATGACTTGGCTCTGTCAACTGCTTTCGATCGCAGTTGCGATCGTTTATTAGTTCTATGCAACCGTGAGCATGCATGTTCTACCGACATGTGCGACCTGCTATTTTTCAGCCTGTTTTTGTGCTTCAGATCCTTGTTTTAGACCCTTTGCCTCTATTACATCCCTCCCTGACCTGATTTGGTCCAGATCCAGACCCTTACATCCCCTTGATTTGTGTTGAGGTCCCATTTTCCTTGTTTTTGAGTGGTTTTATTTGAGCTTTATGGTTGAGACCCCATGTATGTTTCCTACATTTGATTAGCTCCTTCTGCTCATTTACTGGTATACATTGTTGATTCTGGAAAGAAGAAGTTATTTTGTAGCATATTTTACTTTCATTTACTGCTATTTTATCTACATTATATTTATTTGCATTTTGAAAGTGAGATTGGAACATCTTCATTGTGGATTACTAGGCTTTGTATACACATCAGTTACACACATTTCACACCATAAAAGTGAAAAGCTTGGTTCAAGAACCAAGCAAGCCTTAAAAATAACTTAATACAACCAACTTTGTAACCTCATTTGAGGATAAAAAAAATATTTTATCTAATTTAGGACATTGGGGATATGCATCCAAACAACACCTCTTTGTCACATACATCTTGAGACATAGTTGTCCAAATAGGGAACCAAAATGTCATTGTATTTATTGACATAGTCACAGCCAGTCTATCGAGTGCCCCCCTGCCCAATAGGAGTAAGCCGCAAACGAAGGGGTTCCGGAAGTCAAGGTGGAATACCACACTCCATCTTACACCAAAGGCTAACCCTTTGTAGTCTTCCTCTTATCACCCAGCAAGGGGTCGAGGGCCAAAGGGCTTAAGCGCCAGGAAACCGATCGGATGTTTCTTGAACGATGTAGCCTAGTTTCCATTCTCACTACAACAAATTACCCTTTTGGGGGTGGTTTTGGATTGCGGCGGTTTCGCTAAAACCCCCTCCAAATTGTTTTTAGGTCTTTGGGTGCGGTTCTTAAAAACTCCCCTCAAAAGTCCCAAAAATTGGACTTTTGGGGGTAGTTTTTAAACAAACCCCCCAAAAGTGCAATTCTCAGGACTTTTGGGGGCAGTTTTTTAAACCCCACCCCCTAAAAGTCCAATTCTCAAAGCTGTTGGGGGCGGTTTTCAACCCCCCCCCCCAAAAAAAAAAAATTCTAATTCNTTTAGAAATAAACCCCCTAAAGGTGGCTTGCGGTGGTTTTGCTAAACCCCCCCAAAAGGTTTTTAAGGTATTTGGGAGCGATCCTTAAAAACCCCCCTTTTAAAGTCTAATTCTCAGGACTTTTGGGGAGGCTGTAGAAAGACCCCCCTTAAAGGTGTCTTGCGACTGTTTTACTAACCCCACCCAAGTTTTTTAAGGTATTTGGGGGTGGTCCTTAAAAACCCCCCTCAAAAGTCCTGAGAATTTGAATTTTGGGGGCGGTTTATAAACCCCCCCAAAACTCGCATGATGGATAGTTTACCTCAGTGTCGCGAAATGTTGTAGGGCCCTGTTGGCCTGATTTTCTGACCTAGGCCAACAAGGAGATTAAGCCCACACAAGCAGCTTAAAGCAGCTCCCGGTGTGTTTGGGATAGCAAAATCTCGCAGGTTATGGTCCTGCTACCAACTGAATTTTTATCTTAAGGAGAAACTAAAATTCAGTAAAAATCTATCCTAATGTTATTTCTATCTAAATAAACCCTAAAATTAGTTTTCAACTACCTAATTTATCCTACAATTGCTTTCTTAAGGAAAGTATTTGATTTTTATATGATTTTGTTTTTAATATTCTAACTTTTAAGGAAAAACTATTATAATTATTCTAAAATTACCCAAATTCTATTTAACAACTGTTAAATGTAAACTATACTAAGATAATACTAACTAAACTATCTTAACTATCCTATCCCAGCTGAGAGCAATTTTGAATATTATATTAATTATTAATTAATATAATGATGAACAGAAAGATATAGGGGTAAGATCTAAATGAAAATATTTAAACCATCCACACTAAATCATTCTGCTATAAAATATCTTGACAGAGAAACTGAAATAAGCAATTACTTCGATTTTTTCTGAAATGTTTAATTAATTAACAACTAATAAACAACATTAGATAGTTGAATAAAAGATAATGTTCAAAATGAAATCATCGTAAAAATACAAATTAGATCAAACAGACATAAATATATATATCATTATATCTTGAATTTTCAATAAAACACTGATTAATTCAACTATAATAACATACTAATTCAAATAACAATATTGTGTTGACAAAGTGTAATATCACATAATGAGTGCAAGCATAACCAAGTATACTGCATCAATATTATAAGCAGAAGATTATATACTGAAATATAAAAAAGAGTATCCAAAATAATACCGATCAATGATATCAGTCTGAAAATTTCCAGTCACATTCCACTTCCAAAGATAAAACTTCAGTCAGGAACAAAACTAGTACCAAAATAATATTTCAATGATCATTCTCTTCAGTCACTCCATCCCCCTATAATGCATAAAAATTACTAATTTATATAATCCTACTAGTCTTTCGATTCAGTTTTTTCATAAATGCTATATGCAATACTATAGGAGTCTTATCACTATTAAAGTGCATCGAATCTCTCCAACAGACACTTGTCACTATGGGATAACAATAATCAACAACGACTAGCCTGAAACATCTGCTGATTTAAAGGAACTAGCACATTCATGGCTATGTCGAAATTCCAATCTTCAAGAAGCATCAATGTCTTCCAACTGAAATCCAGAATATTTTGTATTTGCTGAGGATAGTAATACCATGTCCACCTGTTTAAACAAACATGAGAATCTTATTAAAAATCAATTTTAACAGAAATAACAAAAGAACAATAAATTATGTGCATGCCTACAAAATATGCGATTTTGCAGGCATGCATTTAAAAATATTTTATTACCTGTTGACAGAGAGATAACCATATAACTGAAAACAGAAACAATCATCAGGTTCTATTTTGTAAATCGACCACTCTTCTGGCTTCGGAAATCTTGGCTTTGAGCCTGATGATTACTAGCTTCTGTTTTTCTACTTGTTCAAGCAAGTGTTGGTTTGTATCTAACATTGATTTTTTTGCCTTCTTGTATTGGTTCTTCTTGATGTTCACTTCCTTCCATCTATTAATCCAGTTAAATAACTCTTCCCTGAAGTTCTTATTTTCCACCTCTTTCAAGTCTGCATTAGCTTGACACAGTTTTAGTTCATTTTTCAATTCTAGAAATTTTAGTCTCGTATACCCTGTCAATGACCTGTTGGAGAGTTTCTTCCTCCTTGTCATGACACGAATCATCTGCTTGAGAAGAATCAAGATTATCTATATCTTGACCAGGTGATGGAAAGCTCATAAAAGATGGCTCGAGGCCATAACCATAAGCGTCCATGTTGTAATCTCACAGATCACATAAGGTTACCAATAATACATACTAAA
This sequence comes from Pseudotsuga menziesii, assembly GCA_001517045.1. Lineage (NCBI taxonomy): Eukaryota > Viridiplantae > Streptophyta > Pinopsida > Pinales > Pinaceae > Pseudotsuga > Pseudotsuga menziesii. The sequence goes on from LPNX010115998.1 coordinate 301,519, forward strand.
ACATATATAAATATAAACAGAGACAAGAGACAAGAACAGATAGGATAACAGATTATATTAATGTAATGAGTTCATACAAGGCAGAGAACTGAACTGAGTTCTCATTTGGCTCAACAGCCTAATATATACAATGTAGAGACAGTTACAAAATAACTACCTGTCGGTTCGATGAACCGACACGACTGTTAGTTAGCCGACCTAATCTTTCTAGTTAGTTGACCGAACGACTTAGTCGGCCCATCGACTTAGTCGGCTGATCGACTAAGTAGGTCTTTGTTTAAGTCGACTTCGTCGACTTGCTCCTTCTACATCTCCCCCACGAACAAAACATTTCTTCGTCTCGAAGAAACAGTGAGGTACAAAATTGATGTTTGTGACAAATCTCTCAAAACTGGTTACTGTTGTGGACTGTGCAGACGGATGGTCGGTCTCTTTTGGACGCAGATTTCGACAATCGCTGGAGCTGTGATGGAAAGGTCATGCTGAAAGTCGGTCCAACTCTGCAATGCCTTCTGGATATCGATCGTTAAGGTAGTGAGACTAGAAAGGATCGACATCTTTTCTGACATGGGCATTTCTGCAATATTCTCCATGTTGGGACCCAAAAACTGGTTTTGCTCTTCTGCAGCATTGATGAGTCGTTTCATCCATGGGAAAATAATGTCGACTTTATCCAAGTTGGGAAGAGCCTGTTGAACCCATTGATGTGCTTCCCTTTCCAACTTCTGTAGTTTGTTTGTCTCCATCACAATCTGGTCTTCAATTGTCTGCCTCATTTCTGCCTCTGTCGACTTCTGACCTTCCAAAGCTTGGATGCCCTGCCGTGTCTGCCGTGTCTGGTGGTAGACCTACCCATAGTGAGTTGGCTAGTCTCTTAAGACTTCCTCGGTGACAAGGGATTCTTCCATATGATCTTGTAGAACCTTGTATGCCTCTGAGAATGCAGTGTGCTGGGCCAGGAGTAGTCAGGCTGTCTCCTCCTTCTGTTCTGCCTTAGTCTCTTGGAGATGAGCCTGTATGGTCGACACCATGTTCTCGAAAAGCTGGTATGCCCTTTCAAGAGGTCAATCTTTGCCGACTTCGACAGGTCCTGGAATGACAGTCTGAGCGAGATGCCTGCATTTGCCGAGAAACTCGACCTGTTCTGCATCTTTGTCGGTGAGCTCCTTACTTCGTCTGACCGTCCTTTTCTTTGATTCTTTAGCCAAGGTTTTGAGTAGTTGGCCAACCTCTGTGTCGGTTAACGAACTTGCATCTCTTAGGCTGATCCGCAGGTTGGATGTTTTTGTATGATGCTTATGCTTTTTTCTGTCTGTCTCTTTCTCCTGGGTACCTGCAGTAGTGGAGGTTGGGTCTGTGGTTGGTGGAATGGAGGTCGAGGGTTTTTTTGGTTGGTTAGGTGGGATAGAGGTCGAGGGTTTTTCTAGTTGGTTAGGTGGGATAGAGGTCGGGGGTTTTTATGTTTGAGGAGGTGGTATGACCACTTCCGGCTGTGAAGATGACGGTGGTTGTGAAGGGTTTGGCTATAATTCTGGTGGTGGGGATTTTGACGGTGGTGGTGGTGGTGATGGAGGTTGTGATAATGGTGGTGTTGGTGACGGAGTGGGGGTATGGACAAGGGTCGAAGGTTTGGCTGGAGTGTGTTGTGAACTTTGGTCGGAAGAGATACCTGCTTCCGAAGGTGTAGTGGGTAGGTCGTCCTGGGCTTTGGTGTTGATTGGCTCTGTGACAGACTATGATGCTCCAATTACGTCGCCTTGTCGGTCTCGGGTGAATGTCGTCGTAATGTGTGCATAGGGATTCTTGCTTGCATAGAGAGGGGCTGTTGTTCATATTTTCTGTGCCGACTGAAACAGTGCAGGAAGCGTCTCGAAGAATGCTTTAAGCTTTGCATCTTTGTCGACCTTGGCTCTGACTGCGTCCGGGATTGCTCTTTGATATACGTCACTGGGGCTGTCCGACTATTGTGATAGTGCTTGCTCCTCGACTATTTTGGTTGGTGATGGGGGTGGTGGGGTTGACACAAGGTCGACTATGTCTTTGGGTGTCGACGTTATTTTTGCCTTTTTCGGTCGACCTTCCGGGGCCCCTGCTGCCAGAAATCGTTGAAACTGGGTTTCAACTGGGACTTTGTTTGCGTTGGCATCTTCGACAATGTCGACGGCCGTAGCTAGGAGTTCCTCCTCATCGTCGGATGACTCAGCAAGGATAATCTTGCGCTTACCCTTGACTTGTTGTACTTTTTGAGCTCTGAGTCTTTTTTTGGCGGCCGATATCTCCTTGGCTAAGTTCTTAATGACGCTTTGAGATAAAGCATATCCAGGGTCGTCTGTCTGTACTTCGCCTGTCGACAGCCGAATTGGGTCGACAACTGTTGGAGCCGGTGGAGTGGTTTGCTGTAGTGGTTGTGCTTGTGGTTGTTGTTGTTCTGTCGACTGTGGGTCGACTACTTTCGCAGTCGGGGGTTTGATAGTGATGTGGACCCGACTAGTGGTCTCGACCGGGGTGTCCTCCGACACAAACATGCTTATATATATATTGAGTTCGTAATATTCCTCTTTTTCCTAGTCAGTGAGTGGCTCTGTGATGGAGAAGTCGACCTGTTTGGAAGCCTCGGGTATTTGTATTTTTCTTTGAGCCTGTCGGGTCAACTCCTGGAAAATATGATCGACCGTCGGATAGTAGTCGAGGTCCTGGGATTTAGGGTCCTGACCTTGCATGTACCAGACCGACGTGTGGTTAAGCTCTAATTGTATATGGGAGTTTGCAGGGGGGTTTCATCGGATGTTCTGGGGCACCCTCCACCTCGTCGTGCGAACCTTCAACTGCTGAAACCAGTTTTCTAAGAAGACTTTCCTCTATGCCAGCTCATCCAGGGTTCCTCTTTGTGAGAAGGGTTTAAATCGGTGCATCTCGAACTTGGTCGACTCCCGGAATACTGGACTGCCTTCTGGACAGATATGGTACATGACAATCTAGATAATGAGAGAGGGGAACTTGATCATACCTCTTGTCTCTTGGCATCTTTCGCAGATGGTTTTGAACATGTCGGCAACATAGTCTCCCCATTGATATATCCAACCGTCGGTCGCGATTGTGTCGACAGCCTCCAGCATCTCCAGTTTGAGGTCGCTGCCTCGACTGGCTAATGTAAGGGTGATTGCAATGATTTTAGCCATGATTTGTGGCGTCCGTGTCACAATCTGTCCAATCATCAAACCCTTGGAGTTCTTTCCTGACGGCGATCCCGTAAGCTCTTTGACTAACCCTTCTTTAATCCCAATTGGTACAGGGATACCTTGGTTGGATAGACCAGTTAGTTGTGAGATAACATCACCGGTAATGTCAATCAGCCTGTCGAAGTAGAATCGGCCGTTGTGGTAACGACTGATAATGAATTTGACTGCAGCTTCTTTCGTCCCACCAAAGCTGGCCATCAATGGTGCGTTAGGGTAGTTGAAGATGGTGCTCTTCCGGATTTTCTTAGCGGCCTGGGTCAACCTTTTTTCGACATAGGCCCATTCTTGGATTTCTGTCCAGAGTTTCTGCCATTGGCCGTCTTGGAATTTAGCATTCTTGATGTTCTTTAAATGGCGTACCAAGGGTGTATCCTCTGCCTGCAGCTCTTTTGCCTTAGCTGTTGCTCGGGTTAGTTTGGGGGCCATATTTTTTATCTGGTCGGGGTTATTGCAGGGTTCGTGGATTTTGGTCGACGGAGGATGCGAGTGCTCTATGTGTAAGGGTTTTGGTGAATGAACCTTCGACGGTCCATTATTTATAGGCATGGGTGTGTTTGTGTGGCGGAATGGGTGTATTAATGGCGGACTTGACAGTCCAGCTGCTATACTCGAGTGCGACTTAATAGAGGATTTGTTTCGACACTCGAGGCCATCAATGCGTGACGAGACATTCGAGGTCGATGGTCGGCGTCGGTGGTGAAAGTGGTCGGCCAGAATGGTCGATGAAGATGGTCGATGATAATGATGTCGGTTGTCGAAGTAGTGAGTGGCTGTCATAGTTTGTTGTGTCGAGTGCATTGTTTTATTTTGAAAATTTTTGTGCTTTTTATGGGTGTTTGGCGCCGGTTACGGTCGTTATGCGATTTTTTTTTTATTTTTTTATTTTTAATTTTTTTAAGCTTTGTAACGTTTAAGTCGGGCTCCATTAACGAGCTTCCGAAATACTAGGCCCTATAATGTCTTTAGTCGGACCGAGCCATTGGGGTGTATTTCTTCGACAAGGTAAGGTCCCATCCATTCGGTGTGCAGTTTCTTGGGTTTCCCTTTGAATTGACTATTATAAAGTAAAGCAAGGTCACTGACTGACAGGTTTTTGTTTTTGATGTTACGGTCGTGCCATGCTTTTTGTTGTTGTTTGTGTATTTCCTAGTGCTGGATGGCCATGAGTCTGTGTTCTTCTAGCTTACTGAGTTGGAATAGTCGGTCCTTTATTGCGTGTTCGACATCAACATGTAATAGCTGTGCAATAAGAGGTGTTTTCTATCATAAATGTAAGGGTACGACTGCTTCTTTCCTGTAGACTAGTTGAAAGGGGGTCTGGTCGGTCGACCATTTATAAGATATTCTATATGCCCAGAGGACCGCAGGGATTTTCTCATCCCAGTCGTCTTTGTCAGTATTGCATATTTTGGTTAACCCTTTTGTTAGTGTTTTGTTGAATGCTTCAATCGCGTCGTTCGAATGAGGGTGATATGCGGTGCTTCGTCGGTGGTCGATGTGAAATTGTTCGATCAAGTTTTTGATGGTTTTGTTGACAAAGTGTGATCCTTGGTCGCTAATCAATGTGAGTGGGCAGCTGAATCTAGTGATGATGTTTTCATAGATAAACTTAGCGGCTACCTCACTTGAACAGGTCTCGACGGGTTCAGCTTCTGCCCATTTAGTGACATATTCTACTGCCGTGATAATATATATTGCACCTGAGCATTTGGCTGGGATAGGAAATGGTCCTATGAAGTCTATAGCCCAGATTTCAAATGTGAGACTAGGGTTTACGGATATCAGGGGCATTTCTGTGCTCGCCAGAGGTCGACCAATTCGTTGGCACCTGTCACATGGACTAACAAAAGTTTTGCAATCTTTGTGGATCGTCGGCCACCATAATCTAGACTGTTGGATTTTCTTTGCAGTGGTGTCTGCTTGGAAATGTCCTCCTGCAGGTCCATAGTGTGTTTCATGCATGATTTGTTCTCTCTCGTGGTCGAGTACACACCTTCTAAGAATGTTGTCTAACCCCATTTTGTACAAAAATCCATTGATGAGGCTGTAGGGTGCAGCCTTCATAGCTAAGATTTGTTTTTTCTTGGTGTTTAGACCTTCTGGTGCTTGACCTGTCTCTAAGAACTGAGCTATTTCTTCTAGTTCTTCGGGTACTGCTTCTATGCAAAATATATGTGCATTCGGCATGTCGTCCTCGACTCCGGTCGCTTCCTCCCCTGTGTCGATATGGGATAGGTGGTCAGGCCCGACATTTAGCCTTCCTGGTCGGACCACTACTTCAAACTCAAATTCTTGAAATAGAAGTAGCCAGCGACAAATCCTTCCATGATGCAGGGGTTTATTAACAAGGTACTTCAAAGCTTGATGGTCAGTATAAAATGTGAAAGGGTTGTCCAATAGGTAATGTCGATACTTTTGGAGGGCAAAGACCATACCTATGGCTTCTCCTTCAGTGGTCGAATAGTTCCTTTTAGCCTTATTTAATTTTTGACTGCTGTACAATATAGGGTAATCCATCCCGGCATCCCCTGGTTGAGTCAGGATTGCTCCAATTGCAATTCCTGATGCATCGATATGCACATGAAACTTGGTCGACTAGTTTGGAAATTTAAGTATGGGGGCTTCTACCAGTTTTCGTTTCAGTCTGTCGAAGGATATTTGGCATTCTTCTGTCCACTTAAATTCTTGGTCATCTTTTAGTAATTATTCTAAAGGGTAGGTCATGTCTGAATAGTGTCGTATGAACTTCCTATAATAGCCTATATGGCCCAATAACACCCAGACCTGTTTAGGGTTTATTGGGGGTTTTAGGTCGAGGATGATTTTAATTTTGGCAAAGTCAACCTTTATACCGTCTTTGCAGACAATATGCCCTAAGAGTATGCCTATGGGAGTCATAAAGATACATTTATTAATGTTTAGGGAGAGTTGTATCTATCGACATCTCTCCAGCATAAGTCAGAGCCATGTGCAGTGATCCTTTAGGGTGGAATATATAGTCTAGTCGTCGAAGTAGACTGCCATGCTTTTATAAATGTATTCCTGGAAAGTTTTGACAACAATTCGGGAAAACACTGCAGGTGCATTCTTTAGCCCAAAAGGAATAACCATATAAGCAAAGGAACCAAATTCACAGAAAAATGTTGTCTTCTTTTGATCTTCTTTTGCTATGGGCACTTGGTTATATCCTGAAAATCCATCTGTGAATGAGTAGCATTCATGGCCTGCAACTTCATTCAATATTTCATCAGCATAGGGGGTTGGGAATGGATCTGTTAGTGTGACTTTGTTAAGCTCTCTAAAGTCGACACAAATTCTTAACCTAGTCGGGTCATGTTTCTTAGGCTGGACGACCATGGGACTTGCCCATTCAGACTGGTTGATAGGGTAAATGATTCCGGCTGCTAACATGTTGTCTATTTATTTCTTAACTATCTCCTTATACTTATGAGCTAGTTTATACGGTCGTTTCTTGACAGGTCGGACATCAGGTTTAATATCTATTTTCATTTCTCCCATTTCCTGTACTAACCCTTTTAAGTCTTTGTAGTCCCTTGCAAAGACATCTTGGAATTCTCTAAGTAAGTTCACTATTTCAATAGTCCATTGTTCGTTCCAGTAGTCACCAATCTTAGCTATTTTTGGTCGGTCGTCATTTGAAATGTCGACCTCCTTAGTTTTCACTTTGGCATCCAGCCACTCTGGTGCTTTAGCTTCATTGATCGGCCGATTTCCTTCTTTGAACTGTGAGAATGTAGCTGGAAAGTTGGCTGCAGTCATTCTGTCAAGGTTGGGTTTGTCTGTGGTATCGACTTTCAAGATTGAATGGATAGGTTTGTTAGTTTCAATGTGGTCAGGTTTCCATCTAAAGCTCTTGCCTGTGGTGTGTTCATTTTCTAAGTGCAAGCGGGTCGACTGTGGCCTGGACGCAGTTTGTATATTGTTACAGTCCTTAACCTATCGGTGGGTCTGGGAGGGTTGATTTACGGTCGGTTGGAGAAAGTGTTTGATTTGTTGGGCTGTCTCGGCTAGTGTTTCATTTTGGGGTATGAACTAAAATTCCTTGATAAAGTTTTCTCTCAATTCCTGCCAAAAGAAAGTTTCTCCTCTAGCTTCCTCCATCTTATACCATTTATTAGGTAAGTCGGCTAGTGTTGAAGGGAACAAATGTGGCCAGGATCTCTCATCTTTATATCCAAGTCTTCTCCACTCCTTTTCACAAGTATTAATGTGTTCTTCTGGGTCTTGAACTTGGATAAAGAGAGGTATTTGAGCTTCCTGGGTTAACTTTTGTCCACCAAACCGTTCGACAAAGAACGTGGAAGCATTTGTCCAGCTCTACAATTTTGTCTAATGGGTATCCCACCACCTAGTTGCTTGACCTATAAATGTTTCCACTAAGCTTTGAAGTCTCCCATGTTCTCCAATATTTTTAGATACTTGTTCGACATGCATGACTGGGGATTCCCTTTCCTTATATCGGGGTAGTTGAGTAGTGTGTAAGTTGGTTGGTTGTAAGGTAGGTCGGTCTCTGACTTTTTTTTCAAATACTTTGGGGATAATTGATACAATGAAGCACTGTCGGGTGGGTTTTTTCTGTACCTGTTGTATAGTCCAGCACCCTCTTGCTTGTGTTTCATAATTCTCCATTTCCCAGTCATATAATTGAGCATCAGAATTATAACCAACTGAGTCTTGGTTACCTAAGTAAAGTTCCCCATGGATGTTTGGTTCTGTGTAGTCAGTATTGTTCTGGATCTGGTAAAGTTGTCTGACATCCACTTCCTCATCAATCAGTTCAGTCCAAGGTTGCCCTTGGGATGGATGAATAGGTACGATGACCTTTTGGCCATTTCCTTTGAGCTTAATTCGTTCTTTGTCTAAGGAGATATATGCTTTCATCTTTTGACCCCAAGGTCGACCGACGAGGGCTGGGAAGGAGCTAGATCCTTCCTTTGGGTCAATAATTTCGAAATCAACCTTAGTCGATATTCCTTTGATGGTCATGTCGACATCTTTCCAAACCCCAATGGGTTCAATGAGGCCTTGGTCGGTGAGTTTTAGGTAAATGCCTGACTCATAGAGTCGAGTTCGGCCCATCTTTTCCCATGTATCCCGGGTCATGATATTTACCTGAGATCCGAAATCGAGCACTACTTGTCGGACATGGAAACCTTCGATTTCCAGGTTAGAGCACCCGTTTCAGAACCAATGTTGTAATCTCACAGATCTCATAAGGTTACCAATAATACATACTAAAAAATATATAAATATAAACAGAGACAAGAGACAAGAACATATAGGATAACATATTATATTAATGTAATGAGTTCATACAAGGCAGAGAACTGAACTGAGTTCTCGTTTGGCTCAACAGCCTAATATATACAATGTAGAGACAGTTACAAAATAACTACCTCTCGGTTCGATGAACCGACACGACTGTTAGTTAGCCAACCTAATCTTTCTAGTTAGTCGGCCGACCGACTTAGTCGGCCCATCGACTTAGTCGGCTGATCGACTAAGTCGGTCTTCGTTTAAGTCGACTTCGTCGACTTCCTCCTTCTACAGTCCATACACGATGGAGCAGCTTCAAACTTACCTGACTCTGTAATATCTTTATCCAATTTTTCACGATTATTCTCTATAAAAGTAGGTTCATCCATATGTGTGGTTTCGGGACCCAATGATGGAACATCATCCTCAATATGGACAATCACTGGCTGAGTACTCTGTTGAGTGGCCGTAGGAACAGAGGCTATAGGTGTATTATTCATACTTTTAGTAATTCTTCTTGTACGAACAAACACAAGACCGTTTGATTCAAAACCCCTTTGTCACAACATACCTGTGCTAACTGCTCTAGTTTACGCATGGACTCATCACCATGTTTTCAAGGAGTATATAGTTCAGAGGGGTTTTCATAATTAACATCATCAACATCTTCATTTTTTGTTAATTTTCCCTCTTCCTTTGTAGGTGTACTAAAGCACTTGTCAAATAGGGATTGGTCCAAGGTTGTCTCAGCGTAACATGGAGCTACATTCACGACCCCATCATCACTGATACAAGTATTTATAGGTGGATGTGCTTCCTGAAGCTCTTTATCCTTTGATTCAGATTTATGAACGTCATCAACTTCGGATTTTACTGTAGCCTTGCGTTTCCTACGGGTTTTTGGGGGAGGGTTTGGCCAATATTTGGCCCTAATTGACATTCAATAAAAAACTCATCCCAAGATTTACAATTCAGGGACAATTGATGCTGGATTAAAATTTTGACTAGTCCATGATGGAACAGACTTCTATCAGGATTACCTATGGTAGTTTGAACCGAATACGACATTTTCTTCAGACTTTGCAATAGGTAAAATGGAAGATTAAGCTTAAAGCCTTTTAATGCTAATAGTAGTCGCAAATGATAATAATGCAGATGAGAGAATCGTCCATCATATGATACGTACCTGACCAAGATCTCATAGAATGCTCGCCATTCTGGATTTAGAAACTTAACCAAAACCCCAATCTTCAGTTTTGCACTGGCTGGTAAAGGCAATAGCAAGGACTGACATTTCTTCTTATTCACTTTCCCACCTTTAAACCATCGCTCTCCAGTTTGGGGAAGCTTTGTAGCTTCTTCAATTTTATCTTCATTAATGATAAACTTGAAATCTCCAATCTAAGCTACGTTTTCTTTAAAACTCAAAGCAAATTGTTTAGTAACCTCCACGTTATGGCCACTAAAACACCTGAAGAACTGACCCCATCCATTTTTTTCAAATAACAGAGCAGCTTTCTCATCGGTTTCAACAAGCTCTGGTCCTAAAATTTCAAATCGACTAAGCAGAGCCATAGCTCCCTCACGACTACTCTGGTTAAGAATTGAAATGAATGGAGTCGTGAAGATGGAAGGGATAGGCACCCAGGTATAAGACATTACGCAAAATGTCAAATCCTCACATGCTTCATACCTGACAGAGATGAGAGCTCCAACTTTGGCCATTTTAACCAAATTTGGAGATGATTAACATAACAGCCAGTGCTTTTTCTATGATAAATGAAAGACTAGCCATGACTAACTGTAACTCTTAACCAATCCTTCATATCATAAATCATTCGATTCATGAATTATAAATCAAGACATGAACTACACGCAGTCTGGCATGATGAGCTCGTACATCATCATGAATGAGAATGGTTATCAGTCACATATGAAATCAAACTCTACTGATTCGATTTTATTACTACACTCATAGCTGTCAATTAATTTGATAGGTATTAACCAAATCTTCATACCAATGCAGTGATCCTGGTAATAGATGTTGTCTACTAGCCATATGAGTCATGTCTCTTCATTAAAAACTATCAATTGATGATTTACTCCAGATTACACATGGAAGGTAGTCGTGTTTATTAACATGATGATATAGTGTTATAATAATAAACCCTAATGTTCTTGAAATGCAACTAAGTAATGATCTGAATTGACACTCAAACCATGTATATACATGAAGTTTCATTTCGAAATATAGTTTTAAAAATTTATGAAATCCTAACCATCTATGTCCCAAAACTAGTTTCGATAGGATATAAAGCTTATAAAACTATGACATATGAAAATTTCAAAATAATATACATTTATTTGCACTCCCACTAGTTATATATGTATACAATTTTTACAAAGCAATGATATGATATTAAAGATTAGGTTACATATGAAATGTGAACTTTAGGTCTAATGAAAATTTTAATTAATAAACCACCTTTAGTTCTAAGGATTTCAAGAACTTATAATAACTTATCAATACCAAGCCCCAAACAGATTCAAAATATGTTTTCTTTAGACACCAATTAGCATACTGTCCTTTTAAATCTCTTAAATCAACATATATAATCAAAAAAATTAATTAATGATAAAATTGATCATATATAAAATTTTATGAGACTGACAGCTGCTAATTATCAAAGTTATGAAAATGTTTTCATAAACTTCTAATATGTCATTTGACTCTTCTACAATTGAGAGTACCTTCAGAATCAAATATTCTGAAGGCACTCTTTTATAATCTTTTAAAAGGTGAATCGTAAAAGAGAGCTGATCCCCATTCATCTTAATGAAAGATGAAGGGGTTGTTGTTGACTGCCAACAAATGGCAACGACCTGGATGAACCAGTTATCTCTGCTCATGCAGCTTATAAATGATATAAACAAAATCTTAAAACTTATTAAAAACAATAAAAAATTCTCTATCTGAATAAAAACCATTATTTTTATTCATATTCATAAGTACAGCTCAGAGATATTCCATCTTTTAAAATAGAGATCTTGTTAAAGATAAACTTAGAAATATACTGATCGAAACAAATTACTTCATAGTAAAAATAATCTGCACCATCAGTATAGGATATAGAAATCTACTTTTCTGAAAACTTTCCAAAATCTGTTCCATAAACATAATAATTTTCTTTTCGCTTCTTTTCTTTTCTTTAAACAATAATTCTTTTCTTTTAAACAATAATTTTGACTGAAGACTACTATCTAGGTATGGTATCCCAATGTGATAGTATCATTCATGAGAACTGTCTGGAGTAAGCAAGCCGACTCATGATGAGACCTCTTGTCTCTTGATTTTTAAACCAAAAGCCATCACCCTAGTGATCAGAAATGAAGTTATCCTAGACAGCACTGATGATCATGATTAGGCCGGCTCGTGATGAGACCTCCTATTCTTCAATCAAAATTATGTTTTCTTTACTAATTTTGAAGTTTTTTTAATTTTATAAAATGAGAGATCATTACCCAACATGGTGACCAAATGGTAATGCCAGTCATTAATATCACTAGAAAATGAATCAGCTGGCTCGTGATGAGACCCCTTATCTCTTGTTTTTTTTTAAACCAAAAGCCATTATTAGTTTCCTACTAATGTCATACTAGTGATATTTGTGATTCTGATCAGATCGGCTTATTACTAAGACCTTCTGTCTCTCATTTTACCATTTTATTGACTGGAACAAATTCTAAAAAGTTTTCAGATTGTAAATAATTTTGAAGACTGATGGTGAAGATCTATAAGAGTTTTTCAAAGTACAAGCTTCGAAAAAGACATTAATAAGATATCCCAACTTTTATAAAAAATAAAAAGGTGAGGAATAATCTGAGTAATACTTAAAAATAAAATAATGATAGGTTTTTTATAGATTTAAGAAACCTTGATCATCCTGAACAAATTTTTTAAAGATTTCAGTCTAGTATCATAATTTTCAAGCTAACGAGCAAACTGACTCTTTTTCAACTAGAAGATTTATTTATTTACATTTATTTCTTCAGTTGACATCTAAATATTACTGACTAGTTATATATAAAAATTTGATAGTCTGAAATATTTGACTAACAGAATCAAAATTGGTTGCAATAACGGAATGATGTTTGAAAGTTTCATAAGACTTATGAATTTATCATCATCCTTTAATTCTATAAATTATAAATCAGTTTATACAAAAATATAAATTTATTTACAAACAGCAAACAAATTATATACATTTTAAAACCTAAAATATTAACAGAAGTATTTTTTCAGGATCAGTCCATTCACTGGGAATGTTTCGAACTGACCTTCTAGTGTTTGCAATCGAAAGATACTTGGACCTATATTCTCAGCAATAACAAAAGGACCAAGCCAAAGCTTTTGAAACTTAGTATGATCTCATTTTTCCTCATGAACTTTATCCCATTTTAAAACTAAGTCTCCCACCTGAAATTCTCGATTGGAACTAAAGGATTGGTCAAACCAAGACTTCACAATTTGTTGATGTTTTGTAAAGTATTGTTTTGACTTTTCTCTTTCTTTCTCAAGTTTTAACAAATTATTGATCCTCTTTTCCATTGCTGGACAATCTTCATCTTGAACAGACTGAGCTAACTGTAATGAAGGTAAAAATAAATTTGGTGGTAAAATAGCTTCAGTTCCATACACTAAGAAGAAGGGTGAGTTACTTATCGCAACCTTAGGAGTTACTCTGTCTACCCAAAGGGAATTGACTAATTCTGTATGCCAATCACGATGGTGAACTGAAATAGTTCTTTTGAGAATTTTCAATAAATTTTTGTTTGTTGATTCAGCTAAACCATTTCCATGAGGATGGTAGTTAGCTAAATACCTGATTCTTATTCCCTTCTCTAAGGCAAATTGAGTTAACTCAACTGATGAAAAATATGAAGCATTATCAAAGACAAGAGAATCTGGAACACCAAATCTTGTTATGATAAAGGATTCTAAAAATAAAATAACCTGATTGATGTTTACAACCCTTAATGGTGCATCTTCTGCCCACCGAGTAAAATAATCAGTTGCAGTTATCATATACTTGTGTTGTTTAGATGAGGGAGGATTTATTGGCCCTACTCTATCAATACCCCGTTGTTGGAAGGGTCTTTCTATTGAAACTGGTTGTAAAGGAAAAGCATGTTTCTTAACCCTTCCCGCAGCAAGTTGACATTCTTGGCATTTTCTGACAAAAGCATAGGAATCTCGAAATAAGGTAGGCCAATAATAGCCAGCCCTAAGAATTTTATGCGCAGTAGTTTCTCCACCAAAATGACCTCCTACTGTTCCAGAATGTAACTCCTTCAGAATTACTTCCATTTCATCTATGTCTAGACATCGAAGCAATACTCTGTCTGAATTTCTCCGAAAAAGGACATTATCAATTAATAAATAAGGAGCAGATTTCAATCTAAGTGCTCTTTTCTTCCTTGGTTCTAGGTAATCAAGGGCAGTTCCTGTTTCCAAAAGTATTCTTATGTCTGTATACCAGGAATCCTGTGGTGGAGGATAGAAATATATTTCTCTTGTAAGTAAAACCTCATCAATGATAGTTTCAGCTTTATCATTAGGTAGATGAGCAGCTTCAGTAGCTAATTTACATAATCCTTGACCTTTGACTATCGTTGAGGGTTTAATTTCTAAGTCATACTCTTGAAGGGCTGTCATCCAAGGTGCCCTTTTCTCACCTAAATATTTTTGTACTAACAAATTTCTAACTGAGGAATAAGGGACTATTACTTTCGTTTTAGATTTCAATAAATATGGACGAAAATGTTTGACAGCTTTAAAAACATCAAAAGCTTGCTTATCAACTTCATGATAATCAAGTTCGGCACCTTTAAAATTTGAACTCATAAAGGAGATTGGTACCTCGTTATTTTGTTGATTTAATTGAGTTAAAACTGCTGCATATGAGATGTCAGAAGCGAAAGTATACAATATGAAATCTTTGTTAAAATCTGGGCTTAGAAGGCTAGGAGCTTCTGAAATGGCTTCTAAAATTTTCTGAAATGACTCTTTTTCAGTTTGTCCCCAATCAAAAATAGCGTCTTTCTTAATCATTTTCTGCAAAGGACGAATGATTTCGGAGAAACTGGGAATGAATCTTCTAACAAAATTTATTTTACTGAGAAATGATTGCATTGCTTTCTTGCTAGAAGGGTAAGTTATTTTTGAAATGGCTTGGGTTCATTCAGGGTCAATCATAATTCCATGTTTTGAAACCACACGACCTAATAAAATACCTTCTGAAACAACAAATATTTTTTTTTAGGATTTAAGGATATTCCAAATTTTCTACATCGTTCAAATACCTTTCTAAGATGATTAATATGATCAGGTCTATGTTTATAATATATAGTAATGTCATCCAAATAGACAACTACTGAATGATTAATTAAGCCTCTAAAAGCAATATCCATTGCTCGTTGAAAAGTTGCTCCAGCTTTGATTAACCCGAAGGGTGTCTTGCGATAAGCATATGTTCCCCATGGATTTCTAAAAGCTGTTTTCAATTCATCATCTGGGGAAACTAATATTTGGTTGTATCCTGAGAAGCCAACAAGAAGTGACAGTATCTCAGACCAAGACACCTTTTGAAGAATTTTTTCCATGGGAGGAACTGGGTAATTATCCTTTTCAGAAGACTTATTAAGATTTCTAAAATCTACACATAACCTAATATCTCCGTTTTTCTTCCTGACTAGAACTAGGTTGGCTACCCACTGAGTATGTCTTATGGGAAAAATAATCTTGGCAGCTAACAATTTATTTAGTTCCTTCTTAATTGTCGGTTCTAGTGATGGGTGATATTTCCTTAGTTTTTGTTGAAAAGGTTTTGACTCCTGTTTAATTGGAATTATGTGTTGCATGACTTGTGTGTTGAAGGTTTTTAGATCATCAGATGCCCATGCAAAGACATCCTTAAATTATTTAAACAACTTTATAAATGTTGTTTTTTCTGCGGGGTTGCCATCTATTCCTAGATTTATAGTTTGGGGATTCAGTTCTGTTCCTAAATTTATGCTTTCATACCTCATTTGAGAGCTATTAGTTTTACAATTAGGGACATATCTAAATTTATCCTGGAGATCAAAGAAATTTTCTAATCTTAATACTGAAATAGGGATCGGTTTTACCTTTTGAAAAGCCTTTTCTACTGAAGAAAAATAATTTATTACCGAAAAATCCCGCAGATTTTCGTCATGAGTAACTTCATCAATGGCTGAATCTTTAAAACTATCCTCATTCATCAGAAAATTCAGCACCTGCACATCATTATCAAATACATGCCAGTTAAAAATATTATCTGGTATAGAAGGCCTAAAAAACAATTCTACTGAAAAGAAATCTGGTGTAAGATTTTCTGATGGAATTAGTTTTGATGCTACATTTGCCAATAAATCTGCTTCTTGATTTTGACTTCTTGGAACTGAAATTATGTTAAATGCATCAAAATGTGAAATAAGGTTCCATACCTCTCGTTGATAATTCTGTAAATGTTCAGATAGGAAGTGAATAGAGTTACGGACCTGTCTGACGATGATTTCAGAATCACCGTATGCAATTAACTCTTTGATATCCAAATCAATTGCTTTTTTCAAACCCTGTATTAAAGCTTCATATTCCACAGTGTTGTTTGTACAATTAAATTCCATCCTACAAGCTATACATGTTTTACTTCCCTGAGGGTCTACCAATAGGCAACCAGCTCCAGCTCCTTCTTTGGATTTCGCACCATCAAAATATAGAGTCCAAGTAGAACTATTAACAACTACTTTGCTTTCTATAATATTTACAATATTAAGATTATCTACATCATTAATAATTTCCTTTAATGAAGAGTCAGGAGCAATAGATGTCACATTTCTAATTTCTGATTGCTGTTTATTTTTAGAAAAGCAGAGTTTTCAGCTTTAAAATTACCAAATCCCAATTCATACATGTAATTTCCCATAATGCAATCTGAAAATAAAACAGGTTCGCTAGGATCATGTAGTTCAATCACAGTATGCTTCATATATCTTTCTCTATTTATCTTTATTTGATTTGACTTTCCGTTCTTAGGTAACCATAATGTTGACCAATCCATGGCAAAGAATCCATTCAATTGTTGATACCAATATCTACTTAAAAATAGCCCATATGCATCAGGAATATCTGCAACAACAATATCTATAATTTGATAAACTGAAGGGTTACAAGCAATCCTGACTAAAACATCTTTCATCTCCCCTACAACCTTCACATTCGTCCTATCCAATTGAGTTATTTGTGAATTTGATGGAACATATTTTTCATTCAACCTTTTGCATACTGATAAAGGCATCACATTGGAGGATGCTCCAGAATCTACCATGCAATTGTGAACATTCCTATTGAAAATCTCAAAGGTAAGTAAGAATGGGGGCGTAGTTGATTTAGAATTATTTCCTATTGGCGAAGCTTTATTAGCTGTTAATTTTCCTTTATTAGTTGCTGTTGAATCATCATTAGAATTGTTTGCAGCAACATTTTGTTTCGCATTAGGAATAATTGAACTCATGGCAGGATTTATAACATGACTGTTAGGCATTGGGTAAATTTGAAGAAGATCGTACATACTAATGTTTGCACGTGTCTTCTTTAAATCTTCAATTATATCATATTGTAAATCTAATTTTGGAGCATTTTGAATGGGTTGGGTATTTTTGGTTGATTGAGTCTGTTTTCCTGATTGAGTTTGTTTATTAGGTTGTGAATTATTGTTGTCATTATTTGGAGTAGAACTTGACGAAGCTCCAGGAGTGTTTGCGAATGTTCTACTATGAGTATTATAGGCATGTTGTCCTATAGGAGGATTTTTACTCTCATATTCTTTTACAAGATTGTCCCAGAAATGACCATTAACCTGTTGAGGTTCCTCTGATTCTTCATCATTTTCTGATTCCTCTTCTTCTTCATTTTCAGTTATTTCTTGATTAGAAGGAGTCTCAAATAAAGATAAAACAGCTCGAATTGTATTAAATTTTTTTTCATTTGTTGCTATGTCAGGTGGTGTATTTGTTTTATTATTTGTATTCGGATTTTGTCTAAACTGATTTCTGAAATATCCCCTAGAAGAGGAAGCTTCAAAATTGGTTTTCTTTAATCCTACAACTTCATTGGTTAATGCCCGAATAGCATTTTGCAACTGTTCCACATAAAATGCTTCATCTTTTTCTGAATTAAGTTTTTCAATCTTCCTACGAGGGAAAGTATCAGATTTCCCACTTCTATCTGGTTCATAGGACATAGAATCCTTCTCGACTTTAATGGCTTCCTCAAAAGTTTCTACCAACGTTGTTTTCCCAGCTCTCTTAACAAACATCCCAGAATATTTTGGTAATGCTGAAGTATAATTTTAAATAATTATATCCTCGGGTGGTTGAGAAGCAATTGGAATTTTATTTTTTAATGTCAGAAACCTCTGATTAAAATATTTAATTCTTTCTTTAGACTCCATTTTAATCCGAGATAACTCTAGAGCTAAAAGAGCAGGTGTTTTATCTTCCCCAAATTTATCTAAAAAAACTTTATTGAATTCACCCCAATTTGTGATTGATCCCTGTACTAATGAAAAGTACCAAGTAGAGGCTCTTCCTTCAAAAGTTAGAGGAAACAACCGACAAAACACATCTTCATGCTGCACATTCATGGTTTGAACAACTAACATGAATTTGTCTACATGTACCTCTGCAGGTTCTTTATCATCTAGGTTAAACTTAGGAATAATTTTATCTGAGTGTTTAGGCAAAGGATGTTGTACACCAGGGACAGCTACAACAGCTGTTCTCAGCCAAGGGAGTTGTGGATTAGGTGGAGGATTAGCTCCTCCTCCCACAGGTACGTTTCCTGCCATAGGGCTTCTCTCAGAACCTGAAGAACTCCCTGAATTGGATGATCTTGGACTATCAGGTGGTGATTCTGGAGGAGAAGGTAGCTGATCAAAACCACCAACTGCAGTTAGTCTTCTAGCAGTGTTTGTTTGAGTAATTTGTCTTTGATGACTTCTAATTTGATAACGTGGAGTGCTATCAGCTTCTTGCGAATCTTGAGTAACTATGTTCAATTACAGATTATGTCGTTGTTGCCTAGGTAGACCATAATCTATCAGAGATATACCAAGTTGATTGGCATATGCTCTTGTAAGAATATGTCGTCACTCTTCCAAAGTTTGAGTACTTTGTTCAGGAGTAAATGGAGATGTGATATGATCACGTTCAAGGATGCTCCTAACAATTTCTATAAACGGTGATCTGCTGACTTCCTGAGGATGTTGGCTGGTTGAAAATTTCTCATTAGTTTTTCCTGCCATTAATTATTAACATGCCCTCCTTCTAGCGCCATTTGTTGGCCTGATTTTCTGACCTAGGCCAACAAGGAGATTAAGCCCACACAAGCAGCTTAAAGCAGCTCCCAGTGTGTTTGGGATAGAAAAATATCGCAGGTTATGGTCCTGCTACCAACTGAATTTTTCTCTTAAGGAGAAACTAAAATTCAGTAAAAATCTATCCTAATGTTATTTCTATCTAAATAAACCCTAAAATTAGTT
The DNA here is from genome assembly GCA_001517045.1 of Pseudotsuga menziesii. Lineage (NCBI taxonomy): Eukaryota > Viridiplantae > Streptophyta > Pinopsida > Pinales > Pinaceae > Pseudotsuga > Pseudotsuga menziesii. The sequence continues at coordinate 320,657 of LPNX010115998.1, forward strand.
TTCAACTACCTAATTTATCCCACAATTGCCTTCTTAAGCAAAGTCTTCGATTTTTATATGATTTTGTTTTTAATATTCTAACTTTTAAGGAAAAACTATTATAATTATTCTAAAATTACCCAAATTCTATTTAACAATTGTTAAATGTAAACTATACTAAGATAATAATAACTGAACTATCTTAACTATCCTATCCCAACTGAGAGCAAATTTGAATATTATACTAATTATTAATTAATATAATGATGAACAGAAAGATATAGGGGTAAGATCTAAATGAAAATATTTAAACCATCCACACTAAATCATTCTGCTATAAAATATCTTGACAGAGAAACTGAAATAAGCAATTACTTCGATTTTTTCTGAAATGTTTAATTGATTAACAACTAATAAACAACATTAGATAGTTGAATAAAAGATAATGTTCGAAATGAAATCATCGTAAAAATACAAATGAGATCAAATAGACATAAATATATATATCATTATATCTTGAATTTTCAATAAAACACTGATTAATTCAACTATAATAACATACTAATTCAAATAACAATATTGTGTTGACAAAGTGTAATATCACATAATGAGTGCAAGCATAACCAAGTATACTCCATCAATATTATAAGCAGAAGATTATATACTGAAATATAAAAAAGAGTATCCAAAATAATACCGATCAACGATATCAATCTGAAAATTTCCAGTCACATTCCACTTCCAAAGATAAAACTTTAGTCAGGAACAAAACTAGTACCAAAATAATATTTTAATGGTCATTCTCTTTAGTCACTCCATCCCCCTATAATGCATAAAAATTACTAATTTATATAATCCTACTAGTCTTTCGATTCAATTTTTTCATAAATGCTATATGCAATACTATAGGAGTCTTATCATTATTAAAATGCATCGAATCTCTCCAACAGACACTTGTCACTATGATATAACAATAATCAACAACGACTAGCCTGAAACATTTGTTGATTTAAAGGAACTGGCACATTCGTGGCTATGTCGAAATTCCAATCTTCAAGAAGCATCAACGTCTTCCAACTGAAATCTAGAATATTCTGTATTTGCTGAGGATAGTAATACCATGTCCACCTGTTTAAACAAACATGAGAATCTTATTAAAAATCAATTTTAACAGAAATAACAAAAGAACAATAAATTATGTGCGTGCCTACAAAATCTGTGATTTTGCAGGCATGCATTTAAAAAGCTTTTATTACATGTTGACAGAGAGATAACCATATAACTGAAAATAGAAACAATCATCAGGTTCTATTTTGTAAATCGACCACTCTTCTGGCTTCAGAAAGCTTGGCTTTGAGCCTGATGATTACTAGCTTCTGTTTTTCTACTTGTTCAAGCAAGTGTTGGTTTGTATCTATCATTGATTTTTTTGCCTTCTTGTATTGGTTCTTCTTGATGTTCACTTCCTTCCATCTGTTAATCCAGTTAAATAACTCTTCCCTGGAGATCTTATTTTCCACCTCTTTCAAGGCTGCATTAGCTTGACACAGTTTTAGTTCATTTTTCAATTCTACAATTTTAGTCTCATATACCCTGTCAAGGACCTGTTGGAGAGTTTCTTCCTCCTTGTCATGACACGAATCATCTGCTTGATAAGAATCAATATTATCTATATCTTGACCATGTGATGGAAAGCTCATAAAAGATGGCTCGGGGCCCGAACCATAAGCGTCCATACACAATGGAGCAGCTTCAAACTTACCTGACTCTGTAATATCTTTAGCCAATTTTTCACGATTATTCTCTATAAGAGTAGGTTCATCCATATGCGTGGTTTCGGGACCCAATGATGGAACATCATCCTCAAGATGGACAATCACTGGCTGAGTACTCTGTTGAGTGGCCGTAGGAATAGAGGCTGTAGGTATATTATTCATACTTCTAGTAATTATTCTTGTATGAACAAACACAAGACCGTTTGATTCAAAACCCCCTTTGTCACAACATACCTGCACTAACTGCTCTAGTTTACGCATGGACTCATCACCATGTTTTCAAGGAGTATATAGTTCAGAGGGGTTTTCATAATTAACAGCATCAACATCTTCATTTCTGGTTAATTTGCCCTTTGCCTTTGTAGGTGTACTAAAGCACTTGTCAAATAGGGATTGGTCCAAGGTTGTCTTAGTGTAACAGGGAGCTACATTCACGACCCCATCATCATTGATACAAGTATTTATAGGTGGATGTGCTTCCTGAAGCTATTTATCCTTTGATTCAGATTTATGAACGTCATCAACTTTGGATTTTACTGTAGCCTTGCGTTTCGTACGGGTTTTTGGGGGAGGGTTTGGCCAATATTGAGTTGGCCCTAATTGACATTCAATCAAAAACTCATCCCAAGATTTACAATTCAGGGACAATTGATGCTGGATTAAAATTTTGACTAGACCATGATGGAACAGACTTCTATCAGGATTACCTATGGTAGTTTGAACCGAATGCGACATTTTCTTCAGACTTTGCAATAGGTAAAATGGAAGATTAAGCTTAAATCCTTTTAATGCTAACAGTAGTCGCAAATGATAATAATGCAGATGAGAGAATCGTCCATCACATGATATGTACCTGACCAAGATCTCATAGAATGCTCACCATTCTGGCTTTAGAAACTTAACCGAAACCCCAATCTTTAGTTTTGCACTGGCTGGTAAAGGCAACATCAAGGACTGATATTTCTTCTTATTCACTTTCCCACCTTTAAACCATCGCTCTCCAGTTTGGGGAAGCTTCGTAGCTTCTGCAATTTTATCTTCATTAATGATAAACTTGAAATCTCCAATCTGAGCTACGTTTTCTTTAAAACTCAAAGAAAACTGTTTAGTAACCTCCACGTTATGGCCACTAAAACACCTAAAGAACTGACCCCATCCAATTTTTTCAAATAACAGAGCAGCTTTCTCATCGGCTTCAACAAGCTCTGGTCCTAAAATTTCAAATTGACTAAGTGGAGCCATAGCTCCCTCACTACTACTCTGGTTACGAATTGAAATGAATGGAGTCGTGAAGATGGAAGGGATAGGCACCCAGGTATAAGACATTACGCGAAATGTCAAATCCTCACATGCTTCATACCTGACAGAGATGAGAGCTCCAACTTTGGCCATTTTAACCAATTGATTAACATAACAGCCAGTGCTTTTGCTATGTTAAATGAAAGACTATCCACCACTAACTGTAACTCTTAACCAATCCTTCATATCAAAAATCATTCGATTCATGAATTATAAATCAAGACATTAACTACACGCAGTCTGGTATGATGAGCTCGTACATCATCATGAATGAGAATGGTTATCAGTCACATATGAAATCAAACTCTATTGATTCGATTTTATTACTACACTCACAGCTGTCAATTAATTTGATAGGTATTAATTAAATATTCATACCAATACAGCGATCCTGGTAACAGATGTTGTCTAATAGCCATATAAGTCATGTCTCTTCATTAAAAACTATCAATTGATGATTTACTCCAGATTACACATGGAAGGTAGTCGTATTTATTAACATGATGATATAGTGTTATAATAATAAACCCTAATGTTCTTGAAATGCAACTAACTAATGATCCGAATTGACACTCAAACCATGTATATACATGAAGTTTCATTTCGAAATATAGTTTTAAAACTTTACGAAATCCTAACCATCTATGTCCCAAAACTAGATTCGATAGGATATAAAATTTATAAAACTATGACATATGAAAATTTCAAAATAATATACATTTATTTGCACTCCCACTAGATATATATATATACAATTTTTACAAAGCAATGATATGATATTAAAGATTAAGTTACATATGAAATGTGAACTTTAAGTCTAATGAAAATTTTAATTAATAAACCACCTTTAGTTCTAGGGATTTCAAGAACTTATAATAACTTATCAATACCAAGCCCCAAACAGATTCAAAATATGTTTTCTTTAGACACCAATTAGCATACTATCCTTTTAAATCTCTTAAATCAACATATATAATCAAAAAAATTAATTAATGATAAAATTGATCATATATAAAATTTTATGAGACTGACAGCTGCTAATTATCAAAGTTATGAAAATGTTTTCATAAACTTCTAATATGTCATTTGACTCTTCTACAATTGAGAGTACCTTCAGAATCAAAGATTCTGAAGGCACTCTTTTATAATATTTTAAAAGGTGAATTGTAAAAGAGAGCTGATCCCCCTTCATCTTAATGAAAGATGAAGGGGTTGTTGCTGACTGCCAACAAGCCCTCCACATTGAACAAAGAGGATTAAAAAGAGGCAGAGATCTCAGATCATGAAGGATTTCATGATGGGAACATGCATGCAGGATAGCAAAGATGCAGATCGTGAAATCCGGTAGGAGACACACTAGTGAACGGTCCATATTTGTCGTAGCGTCAGATCTACGGATGAAATTTTTTTCGTGATGCAAAGATGCGAGGGAGAAAAATAATACGAAGCTTGCGAAAGGTAGATAAAGGGATAACTAGATGAACGATCCAGATTTGATCGGGTAAGGATGTATGGCTTAGAACCTCTTCGCAAATAGAAGATGCCCACTTTGAAGGTGCATTTCAAATCGCGGAATGAGTAAGGAAACATGAAATTGGCGGTTAAAAAGGATCCATGATGAGATCGATGGTTGAGATATAATTTCATAATTCAAGTTGCATAGAAGTTAATGGCAACGAAATAATCAAGGGAGAATACCGAAATCAAAATAGCACGTAAGATCAAAGGCACAAAACAGAGAGGTCAGAAATGGAAGGCCGAGAAAATTTTCGGTCACTAAAGATGCAAGAGAGTTAAGAATATGAAAAATCATAAAAGACTATACATTAGTTTATTCGCTTGCATCGGTAGAAGAAGACGACAGACAGTACAGAAGGATCCAATTCCTACATCATCCATTAGCCAATTGTCAAACACCAGGTAGTTTATTTTTGTCCCCCCTGAAAGTTGTATAAAGGGCTCAAATGGAAAATATAGAAACTCAGGGCTTAGAGTATCATAAATTAGAAGAACTGTTGGACAATAGGAATGCTGATGTTTTTGACCCTGTTCTATTAAATGGGCCCATTAAAGCTATGAAACAGAAGTTGACTTTGCTAAGGGACCAGGGAACGGACCTTCAGAACATCTATGAGTCCTTTTTTAACCTTTTTGCTACTGAACAAACCCTTGGTTTCCTGAAATTTTTGGAATGGTGTGTAAACAACTATTCTTTGTCAGAAAGAGTTATAATGAACATAGACCACTCCACCATTCTATTTCTTGTTGATTCCTCAGTTGTTAGGAAAACCCTGGCTGTCCCTGAAGAGTTTACCTTAAAGGCTAAAGATTAGAGTGAAGAGTCTATACTCTGATGTTTTAAGGAGTCCACCATTGAGATAAAGCAATTTTTTTAAAGAGATTTTTCAAGCTAGAAGACAAGTCGTCCAGCCCATCATTCCCAGTCGATGCAGCCCTGTTTAATGAAGAAACCAAGTTTGTAGTAACCATGTTATGACAATTTTTGGGTTTAGTCATAGATAAATACATCCCTGAAACCCTTATGAGTCTTCTCTTTATTTTAAGCACTTGTCCTGTTGATTCAGATGAACCCAGTCAGTCATTACAAGTGTCATACATTAAATTTGATGAGTTCTTAGCTGAGAATATTCATTCTTAGCTAATGAACTTACACAAAACCAAAAATTTCAGGTTCCAGTCATATTTATTGAAGATGTTCCTTTCTTTCAACAAGGATAATCTACAGCTACCAGAAATGGTATTAATAGATGAAATGTACAAGGATTATACCAAGTTCATGAACTTCCTCATGATAGAAATTTATGCTGCCATTTTTCAAAAGAGGCTACCCTGGGTGGTGCTAGAGATGTGGGATCCATTGCAAGCTTCTACAGAAAAAAGAACAAGAGATTGGTTCATGTATGAATATGGAACAATGATCAGACTGTATGGTTTCACTTAGTCACCTTACATATTACCAGCCTTCCTAACTCCAAGAGTTTTCTCAATGGATTTCATCAGACAAAAGCTGTTCGTAGAGGTTGAACACTTCCTAAAATATAAGAAGTCCACTGACATCAAATACCCTTGGGGTGTAGGTCCATTCACCATCAAGAATAAGGGTTCTTTTCCAATGGTGGAAGTTTTACTTAGAGAGTTAGGATTTGAGATAGAACTCGCAATCAACTATGACCCTCACCAGGTTATTTCAAACAGGAGAAAGGCCCAAAAGAGAAAGCCTTATAAACATGAAGAGGTTGTGGGATTGGCAGAAGCTGCTAACTGGTCTAATTACCCAAAGGAGGCCCCAAATATTGTTGTCTTAGATGAAGATACAAGCTCTCGTATATGAGAGGTTGTCTCTTTATTTCCTGATATATCCAATTTGGTTGGCCAGTAAATCAGAAGGAAAGAATAAAAGAGATTTTCCTGAGCCAATGGATGTCGATGAGGAGGACACAATTGAAACTCCCAAAAGGCGGAAGGTTGAAACTGAAGGACAACTTGTCCTAGGTACAAATGTAGGCAAAGGTAAAAGGAAAATGACGATATCAGGCCCTCCATTTGAGGTAAAAGAGTATACATTTATAGATAGTACTCCTATTGATTCCTCCTCCTAGTCAAAGAACAAAGCAGAGTTAGTGGATAAATACAAAGGCATCAAAGACATAACTTCACAAGAGACTCTGAAATTATATTCTGAAGTAAGAAAGATTTCTAATCAATATGTGTCTTTGGTTTCAGTCAGGGATTATGTCCAAAACACTCTGAACTTAGCCTTGGCAAGCAAGAACATAGTTGCTGAAGTAAAAATGAACCTGGATGATATCCCCATACCTGAAATGATTCATCTGCACAAGCAGACAGGAGATATATATATTTTACTTACTTGCTGAAGATGAATCTAGCATTATCCAAGTTACATACCCTCAAAGGTAAAATTGAGAACCAATTGAGGAAAGAAAAGGTGGAAAATAAGGCCCACCAAAATCAGATAAAGAAGCTGCAAACTGAGCTGCTGACTTGTGGAGGGAAATCTGATAAGGGAGTTGGTATCCAAAGGTTGCTGGATGAGAAAGAAAAAGAGATTCAGTTATTGAAAAAGAAGATTCTCATACCTGCCACCCAGCTAATACAGGGTCTTGAACTAGCTGAGATAGAAAAAGAAAAGGAGAACCTGAATAATCAGTTCACCGATTGTCAAGCAAAATGATTGAAGTTTGCTGATAAAGAAAATCAATTGCAAAAATACATGGCCTTGGTAGTAGAAAGTGAGAAATCCATGAAGGAAAAGTTATAAGAAAAGGAAAGAAAGTTGCAGGAGAAAGAAAAAGAGCTAGAATTGAGGATCATTCCTCACGTGGCTGGATCTAGTGAACAGGGCTTAGCCAAAGCTATGTCACAGGTAAGTCTTAAAGAGTTGGGAATCACTGGTTTGAAGAACCAGAATAAAAATTTGGAGGACATAGTTGGAAAGAGAGAACTAGAAAGGAATAAATTGGAAGACAAATGTAAGGAACTGGTGGATACAAACAACAAATTGACAAAACATGTTATAGGATAGGAAGCCTTATAGGGAGAAAAACATCTTATCTGGGATGTACTGATAGCAGAAGTAGCCAAGCTCAGGCCTTATTTAGATTTTATTCTTGATAAGGATATTGTTACACAAGCTGCTAGAAAAAATGTCTCGATGGTAAAATAGGGGTTAAATAAGAAGCCTATTGAAAAAGCTAATAATGCAATCAAGTTTTTGAACAACTTGATTGAAGAGGAAATAAATAAAGAAAATATATAGGATAGGGTTTTGGTTATCACATGGGAAAGGAAAGTGGCAAAAAAAAATCATCATTTGGCAACAGTTGAAGCGAAAATTGATGTCATGCATCATCAAATCAAGGGATTCATTGAACTATTTAATCCTTTATTTAGAAGAGGACTCCCTTTCTTCTAGGAAGAGAAAGGAGGAATGTGGTCTCAGAAAGAATATAATGAAAGGTTAATCAGTTGCAAATTAGATCACAGTCAGTTTGATGACATGCATCATCAATCCTTGTCTGAAAAACAATGATTGATAAATTAACTGTAGCTTTCAAGATGTTGTTTGACTTAAAATCCATATGTACAAAATTGCCAAAGTTCTCTTATGCTGAAAATGTGGAGCTTAATGTAATGGCGAAGGAGATGATCAGTCTAGATCTCCCAACTACTGATCAATGGAAGCTAGTTGATAACTATGGGAAAAGTAAATACAAGTTGCACCAATAGGATTCCTCTGTTGTTACCTCGGGGTCCAGAGGAGGAATCTTGGATAGTTTTTGAAATTGTATGGATTAGGGATGAGGACTGGTGTACCACATTTGGAGTTGTAAACATTTCACATTTATTAATAAAATTTTACACTGTTAGGTGTAATATATATGGTGAATTATACTATTTAATACATATGAATTATGTATTTGTTGCATTCAACCATGTCTGGTATATTATTGTTCTGTTATAATATGTTTTTCTTTTCAAATAAATTTTTCATTATATATGAAATTTTTAAGTTTGAAACGATAATATACATTTCCTAGCATGTGGATTATTGTGAAGATGCTTCTATACTTTCTTCAAACTGTGTAAAAAAACCTCTTATTGTAGCCTTCTAGATATGGTTGGATGCACCATACAACACTCTAGAGATCCACACTCTTAGGATATTTTTATCATCATCCTGTGAGTTGTGGCGGGCATTTCCCTAAGGCTAGTTATGCATATTTTACCAATAATTCCATACTTGGACAATTTTTGATCTTCTCCTAGGCTTGGTCTAATTTCCCTAAACCACATTTTTAGCAGGTCCATAAATTCTTCTTCAAGGTCTCTTTGGACAAACTAAGACCATGGCTGAGTAGAAAAAACAACAGCCTACAATATACACATGTGGTGCGGTCATTTTATTAAATACACAATTTGTGGTGGGCATCCTCTTAAGGCTACTTGGACCAATATTCCCAAACTTAGCCAATTTCTTGATTTAAACTAATTTGTCGTATTTCTCCAGAACGATGTCATAATGCAACAATGATTTTAACTTCATTTCACATCATCATCTATGCCATGCCATGCCATGCAGGCATCATCCTTAGTGCGGGCATCAACCTTAATGCGGCAATCAACCTTAATGCGTGCATCACTTATCCCCTTTAAAACACTTAGCCATTTTTTCTTTGTCTTTAGTATGCAAAATAAAACATTTCATCTATTTTGGCAGGTTGATATTTTCCTTATCTGGTTACCATAAGAAAAACCAAGAGCATGGCTAGATATTGATTTCAACAATGAACATGACCATATCATCTGATTAATTTTAGCATCAAGGAACACCCCCTTTCGGGCATTTCCAAGTGGTCTCTCAAACTCCTTGTCTAACGCTTAACCAGTTCACTTCAAACCCTAGGTCACTAAGGTAATTTCATTTTTCCTTCAAATTTGGTGAGTGAGATTCCCAATGGGTAGAGTTCAACAAGGTTAATCCAGAAAGACCACTTTCATCTTCTGGATCTTCTTTCTCTCTCCTCGGCAGGAATTTTTCTGGAGCAGTGCAAATATGGCTTAGAGGTACTTTTGGTAGATTGATATCTTCTTATTGAAAGAATTTTTGGTCAGGCTAATGATATGGTTGGATGCACCATACAACACTCTAGATATCCACAGCCTCAGAACATTTTTATCATCATCCTATGAGCTGTGGTGGGCACTTTCCTAAGGCCAGTTAGGAATATTTTACCAATAATTCCATACTTGGTCAATTTTTGATCTGCTCCTAGGCTTGGTCTAATTTCCCTAAACCACAGTTTTTGCAGGACTAATTTCCATAAACCATAGTTTTTGCATGCTGGGCGTGCATTCGAGTAAAGCAATCCAAAAGTGACTTGCTTCAGTAAAATGCACGCACATGCCCGATTTCGTTGTCAAATTCAATGAATAAAATAGGATAGTATTTTTTCCAAATTCATTTTCCCATACCTCAACCTGACATACACGTGCTGAAATAATTGAGTGTCAAATACGTCATATAATCTTATAAGTGTGTAAATGGAAGTTTTCGCTATTCCATACCTGTCATATTCTGAACTTTCAACTGAGTGTCAAATACGTCACAATTAACAAGGAAAAAAATGTTCTACAAAGTTACAAACCATCAAATTCTATGATTCGATGAACCAGATTCGATTCGGATTCTGACGACATTGAGAATGATTGCATCAACCACACGTGAAATCAACATTTCCTCATGATTAACCTTTTTTCCCACCTTTCAATTATTCAAAGGGCCAACACAGTACACATACCCAGATTTGGCCTGACCCCATGGATTCCTTCCTAGCAACTGCAGTCAATTACCAATCATGCTGCTTCTTATGGAAGATTGATAAATAGGGGCCACTAGTATCAATATGCTATGTATTGAAACCATTCTCTATGTTCGTTAATTTTTGTCATGTATGGTTGCAGATGTGCGCAAATTTGAGTTCACTGATAGTATGAGTGAAATGGGTAGAATTGGAAAGAATTGCAGAGAGCCTCATCCAGGTTTGATGGATTTCATTGGAAGTTCCATTCCATATTAGTTTTTTATGTTTGTTTTTCATTCCTTTCCCATCACTCAGTGAATTCTTTCCTGCACTGATTCAGCACCCTATCCCTCTTCAAAAACCTAAGCATTCCCTCTCGGTGGCATTACAGGATTGATTTCTTCAATTCTAGCTTTCAATTTCACCATACCAGATGGGTATTGCATGTTGTTTTCCATTGAGCCATTTTTGTCTCAGCATTTCTCTCTTCCTTATAATTTTCTTTTTTCATTGGTATTTCCCTTTTCTCCTTAGGATACCTCTCACACAATGTGTATCACTATTATAATTCTTCTCTACTTGCATCTCACATCCAGATAATTGGAATGCAACTTCTACTTCCAGTCTGTTTCTACCCCTGGTGTTGAAACATTTTCACTTCAGCCCTGTTTCCCCCCCTGTGTTGTGCTGTCGTGTTAGACTTGTTCCACAGTAGTTGGTATCTTCGTTTGAATCTAGGAAAGTACAACAGAGGATGGGTTGGATTGTGGGTGAATCGACATTTCAGTTTCACTATAATGAAATCCACTTGTAACATGGTCAATTTGGCCCTTGAGTTCTATAAATAGAATTTAATAGGTAGTAGGGACAGTTGTTATTGAAGGAGTTGTTTGATGTTACTGATTCAATTGTAAACTAGCCCTCTACTATGTAACGAAAGAATAATATAATAAGAAATTCCCTTGGGCCCCTTTTAAAACTTTCTTGAGTATCAATTTGGTTATATTTTTGCATTATATCTGTTTTTCTCCTGGGAATGTATTATATCTGTTATGTTCTCATTTATTTATTTTTATAAGGAATGATGATGATTTATATTATAGTAAAAAAGATACAGACAATACAAACTTGCAGAGCCATGCGATTGGTTTCCAAACAACTATCCAATTCAACCTCTTTTCTAAGTTGTCCTTGTCATGCCAAAATTCTATAAATACAAGACTTACTAGAGAAACTATGATGCTCGTGAACAAGAAACCAACATTTACAATTGTTCTGTTCTCATTTCAAATGTTGGATGCATTCTTATTTCACAATAGAAGTTTAATTTATGTCTGAAATTAAAACTATACTAGTCTAATTAGGTTTTTGTAAGCAAACTTCCAAATTTCATACCTAGAGTGTACTTCGATTGAAATTGGTGTGCATTTTTAGTTCTGACCATGAAAAATTGGAAAATACTATCAATTGTTGTTTTGGATGACTTGGAATTTACTGTAAATCATACAATTTACATAAATGAGTACAAGAGTTTGTAGAAAAGGTTGGTATGTCTATGTTTTTTTTTCCTGGGAAAAAAAGCGTAATTTTATATCATCTGACGAGAACAAAATTACATAAATTAGATACACATGTGTCTTCAGGTAGGAACCAGAGAGGTCAAAAAGAGACATAAAAATAGACTCTATAATTCATCTATGGATCTCCAAAAGTAGGAAATAAATCACTTGTCACATACCACCACTATTCATTTAGAACAAAACCAGTACCAAAGATGTACTAAAATTGAAACCTTCAAACCAAAAAATAATTCTGAAATCTGTCCACTGACAGTCCCATAGAGAATGATCCAGAAAAGTAGCATAACCAACAATTCATAAAACCGATATCAGAAATATACATGCATAAATAATATATAAGATGTTTCAAAACTGTTGGTATGTCTATGTTATAGTGAAATTTATTCAATATAACATGAAATGATGATCTGTCAATTCATTTGTAGAATATTTTTCAAGAATATTTCATATGTCAATTCATTTGTAGAATATATTATGAAGAATATATTTCATCATTTGTAGTTTCATACACACTTCTCAGTATGGGTTGCACATTAAACTCTCGTAGATATAGGAAAAATGCACATATGGATTACACATTAACTATATCAAAATATATGCATTGCCGAGAAATACTGACAATTTATATTACAATAATATTAGTATGTACATAGACATCAAATGTACACCATATTATTTTAGAACTCTAGGCTGCTTGGGAGGTTTTTGCAATTCCTCCTTTTTAGAATAAGAAAATTCGCTATAGCTTCTCTTGCCTTTTCCAGAACCCTCCAGTTCTATAGAAGCTTCATCGGCCATATGTTTTAATTCTTTTTCTTTCTCTTTCACTTTGTTTGCAAGATTTATCACTTTTGTATGAAATCTATCTTTTTCTTCTAGGCATTTCTTCAACATCTCTACATTATTATTTTTCTGCTTTGAGTGCTCATCTTCCTTTATTTTAAGATCATCCTTCATCCACTTTAGCTCATATTGAACTGCACTTAGTTTTCTCTTGACCTTTTGTACCTCCTTTTCAAGCTCATGTGCCATCAAATCTGTATCATATGGATTATACAAAATTTCTTCTTCTGCAGGTTTCTCCTTTGAAATATTTAATTTGGGATTTCAAATCTTGTATCTCACTATCACATCCCAAATGTAGTGCTTTTCCCTTCTCCAATAGTTTTTGGTGAAGGTCTCTAATTTTGGCCTCCTTCTCCTCTATATTCTTCTTCAATGTTGGATATGATGAGCCAAATGTCAACTCTATAGCATGGATTGTTGAAGCAACTTCATTCAAGGTCTTCTCTCGTTGTTGCAAGGACTTCTAAAACTGGACTAATCTCTCCATAGTTACATCACCAAGTTTTGTACTGCAAATTTTTTTTGGTGTGATGGCCCTTTTACCCTTGACTATTTATTCTTCTGGTGTGTAGACCTGTCTACCCTTGACTGTTGATTCTTATGGTGTGAATACATGTTTACCTTTGACTGTTGATTTTTCTGGTGTGCAGACCCTTTTACCCTTGACTATTGATTCTTCTGGTGTGCAGACCTGTTTACCCTTGCCTGTTGATTTTTTTCCTCTTCTAGTTCTTTTAGCCTCAAGAGTTGCTGAAATCCTTTCAATTCTCTTTTTTTTAGCAACTCATTTTTGTTTTTAATTTTTTATTCAATTTTTCCAATCTTGTTTCATATTCTGCAGTCTCATTTTGTTGTTTAATGATCATTTCTCTCAATGTATTTTCAACTCAAACTTCAAACCTACAATAAATGTTTCTTTCTACTTCAATTCTTGTTGAAGTTCTTCTTCCTTACCAAATACAGTCTTTAGTGGTGGCATGTTCAAAACTTCAGGCCTATTTTTCAGCTCATTTTCAAGACTCCCTATAGTTTCCTCATCTTTTTTCTTTTGAGCCTGATACATGTATTTCAGTCTGTCAAGGTCAAAAATCGATTCTACTAGAACTATGGTTAATTTAGAATATTGATCCTTAATAATTTTATCCTTATGGCCAATTATTTTTTTGGTTTCCACAAATTTTTTTCTCTAAAACTGTAACACGATGTACCGAATCAAGAATTTGGACATCCTTTGTTATACACAATTTGTTGCTAGCTATGAAGGATTCCTCCCACAAGGTAGATTGTTCTTTGAAATGCACCATTTTATCAAATAAAGAAAAAACAAATCTACCATCAAAAGAATATTTGGCATGAATTAGGTCTTCATCACTAGTCGGTGAACGGTCGATATCATTGTTCAGAAATTCCTCCTGTTGATCTGCATTTTCATTTTTGTGCATTCCAGCCAAAGTTGTGACAACAACATCTTCTTCAAGGGAAAGTGAAGGCATGCCATTTCCCAAATATTCCATATTGTCCTTGAAAGGTTGTCAATGTATTGTTGATGTAGTGACAATAGAAACTGCTTCTACATTGTTGTTTAAAGATGGTTGAGGTAATTCCTCATTTTTTTGTTGTTCTTTAGGATTCCTAATGTATGTTCTAATAGAATTTAACCCTACAACACAGGGTCGACATAAATCAAAATTTTTTTGCGGTGTGCTCGAGTAACTGAACTTGACCCTCTTCATTTTACTATTTTGCAATGCATAGTGCAATTTCCTAGCCAATAGATGAGGTGCATTTATGGCCATGTCTTCAACCCAGTGTATGGCTAGCTTCATGCAATCACCCGAAATATCATTCTGCTTTTGGTGATTCATAATGGTCCTAAAGATAATCTGAATCAAGGTTTTATATATTCCTTGAGGAACATATTCCATTTTTAGACCATTCCTGGGAACAACAACCTGTTTCCCACAAATTTTACTGGCCATCTGAATCTTTTCTTCCTCAGGGTTTTTCCATGAGTTTAACATTCCCCCCTCTCCTCTTGGAATTTTTGTTACTTTGGAAACCAAATCAGGGTCTAGATGAACCCTCTTCCAAAAAATATGCAATTCCATAGCCCCATGATCATAACTATAGATGGAATCATCTATCTCATAATTTTGGAAATTAAAATGTCCAAAAATAAACCTATCCACTCCTGCTCTTAAAAGGATATTTAACATACCAGTTGGCCATATGCTTGTATCACTCCATTCATCAACATTCTCTTGGATTTTTTTCACTGTGACATGTTCAACTTGGGAACCCCACACTTCTCCTGATTCCATCGTAGAGAAGGCCCCTGTGTTTGCTGCCATGGTGCAATATGCCCCTGTTTCATCTGCCATAGTACGCGATGACCCAATTTCAATTTCACTAGTCGTGGTTGGTTTGGTGTGCACGTCGAGGAATGCATGCTGAGGAATGCAAGCTTAGGAATGCACGCCGAGGAATGCACGCTGAGGAATGCAAGCTTAGGAATGCACACTGAGGAATGCAAGCTGAGGAATGCATGCCGAGGAATGCATGCTAAGTAATGTAATCTTAGGAATGCACGTTGAGGAATGCACACAAATGAGTTTTTTTAATTGATTTCACGTATAATGTTTTTTTTCCACAAATTCACGTATATTGGGTTATGACGTCAATGTCCCTATATCATATCAAATAAATATTTTTCATAAAATACATAAACTTATCTTGGCCTTAATTGAGTTAAGAAATCAACTTACTATTATTGTTATTTAATGCATATGAATCTGTTTCTTGATGATGAAAGCTTATTCCTTTAAATATTTAATTTTGGTCTTTTTGTTATTCTTGCTACAATGTGGAAAATAAATTATATTACTGTTAAAGATGATCAAAAGTGATAATTGGAACTACCAATTACATCATGTAGAAAACCTTAATGGAGTTCCTTAAGCAATTTTAGGCTATTTTTTCTTTGTCTTTAGTATGCAAAATAAGATTTTTCTTCTATTTTGGTAGGTTGATATTTTCCTTATCTGATCACCATAAGAAAAACTAAGAGCATGGCTAGATATCCATTTCAACAATGCACATGATCATATCATCTGATGAATTTGATCATCAAAGGAACACCCCCTTGCAAGAATTTCCAAATGGTCTCTCAAACTCTTTGTCTAAAACTTAACCAATTCTCTTCAAACACTAGGTCACCAAGGTGATTTCATTTTTCCTTCAAATTTGGAAAGTGAGATTCCCAATGGGTAGAGTTCAACAAGGTGAATCCAAAAAGATCACTTTCATCTTCTGGAGCTTCTTTCTCTCTCCTTAGAGGACATTTTTCTAGAGCAATGCAAATATGTATGAGAGGCACTTTTGGCAGATTGATATCTTCTTACAGAATTACTTTTTGGTCAGGCTAATTATATGGTTGGATGCACCATACAAGACTCTAGAGATACACACTCTCAGAATATTTTTATCATCATCCTACGAGTTGTGGCAGGAATTTCCCTAAGGGAAGTTAGGCATATTTTACCAATAATTCCATACTTGGACAATTTTTGATCTTGGGCCTAGGCTTGGTCTAATTTCCCTAAACCACATCTTTGATAGGCCCATAAATTCTTCTTCATGGTATCTTTTGAAAAACTGATACCATGGTTGAGTAGACAAAACAACAGCCTACAATATCTTCATTTGGTGCGGGAATTTTCTTCAGCAAACCATTTGTGGTAGGCATCCTCTTAAGGCTACTTGGACCAATATTCCCAAACTTAACTAATTTCCTGATTTTAACTAATTTGTCGTATTTCTCCAGATCGATGTCATAATGCAACAATGATTTCAACTTCATTTCACATAATCATATATTCCATGCCATGCCATGTGGGAATCATCCTTAGTGCGAGCATCAACCTTAATGCGGGCATCACTTATCCCCTTTAAAACACTTAGCCATTTTTTCTTTCTCTTTAGTATGCAAAATAACATTTTTCTTCTATTTTGGTAGGTTGATATTTTCCTTATTAAGTCACCATAATAAAAACCAAGAGCATGGCTAGATATCCATTTCAACAATAAACAAGACCATATCATCTAATGAATTTTATCATCAAAGGAACACCCCCTTTCGGGAATTTCCAAGTGGCCTCTCAAACTCTTTGTCTAACACTCCATTTCTCTTCAAACCCTAGGTCACCAAGGTGATTTCATTTTTCCTTCAAACTTGGAAAGTGATATACCCAATGGGTAGAGGCCAACAAGGTGAATCCATCAAGACCACTTTCATCTTCTGGAGCTTGATTCTCTCTCCTTGGCGGGCATTTTTCTGGAGCAGTACAAATATGGATGAGAGGCACTTTTGGCAGATTGATATCTTCTTCCTGAAATACTTTTTTGTCAGGCTAATGATATGGTTGGATGCACCATACAACACTCTAGAGATCCACACTCTTAGAATAGTTTTATCATCATCCTATGAGTTGTGGGGGAATTTACCTAATGGAAGTTAGGCAGATTTTACCAATCATTCCATACTAAATTTTTTTTTGATCTTATCCTAGGCTTGGTCTAATTTCCCTAAACCACAGTTGTGGTAGGTCCATAAAGTATTCTTCGGTGTCTCTTTAGACAAACTGAGACTATCGTTGAGTAGAAAAAACAACATCCTACAATATCTCCATGTGCTGCAGGCATTTTCTTCAACAAACCATTTGTGGCAGGCATCCTCTTAAGGCTACTTGGACCAATTTTCCCATACTTAGCCAATTTCCTGATTTTCACTAATTTGCCGTATTTCAAACCCTAGGTCACTAAGGTGATTTCATTTTCCCTTCAAACTTGGAAAGTGAGATACCCAATGGGCACAAGCCAATAAGGTGAATCCATCTAGACCACTTTCATCTTTTGGAGCTTCATTCTCTCTCCTTGGCGGGCATTTGTCTAGAGCAGTGAAAATATGGCTGAGAGGAACTTTTGGTAGATTGATATCTTTTTCCTGAAATACTTTTTGGTCAGGATAATGATATGGTTGGATGCACCATACAACACTCTAGATATCCACACTCTCAAATTATTTTTATCGTCAACCTATGAGATGTGGTGGAAATTTCCCTAAGGCTAGTTAGGCAGATTTTACCAATAATTCCATACTTGTACAAATTTTGATCTTCTCCTAGGCTTGGTCTAATTTCCCTAACCCGCAGTTTTGGCAGGTCCATAAATTCTTCTTCGGGGTTTCTTCTTGATGTTATTAATTTGTCTATTGAACTCATATTGGATGAATTCTCAATGTGACTATAACAACCTATAATTTTCCACTAGATTTTCAACATTACAAGTGATGCAATTTATGGAATGAAAGGCAAGGAATATAACTAAATGAGTGCATGAAAGGACACATTCCCTTGCAGCTGATGAATTAGCTTGAGTTCATAAGTAAGTTGAGGATTATCGTTCTTACTCAATTTGATATTACTTTCTATTATTGTTTAGTTATACCCATTTTGTTGGTTGACAAGTCCGCATTATGCTCATTTTTTAAAGCTGAAAAAACTGTGTCCATATTTTATAGGAATGCGTTATACACAATGAGAATGTTGGAAAAGCTAAAAATAAACAAAATTTTCCTGA
This sequence comes from Pseudotsuga menziesii, assembly GCA_001517045.1. Taxonomy (NCBI): domain Eukaryota; kingdom Viridiplantae; phylum Streptophyta; class Pinopsida; order Pinales; family Pinaceae; genus Pseudotsuga; species Pseudotsuga menziesii. The sequence goes on from LPNX010115998.1 coordinate 339,116, forward strand.
ATCATCAATATTCTCATAATACAAGCAATGTAGCAAACAAGACATGAAATGACAAAATGTGAAATTTCTCATTCCTTCATATTCTAAACTCTGAAGCACCAGTTATCGATATACCATCATGAGGTCCTTCGATGAAGTGACGAATATCTATTAGATTTTTATCAATTTAGACAATATTATCTTAGGATCTTATCTGACAGAGTAACATGCACAACAATCAATCACAAGAGACAATAGACACAAAGATTTTCCTCGGGGAAACCATAAAGGAGAAAACCCCACAACTTCCTTAAAGATAGAATAAGCTCCAATGGCAGCAGTAAAACCCAAATATAGTAAGATGATCTCCAACAACTGCTCTCTCTCTTATCCCAGCTCCTTCTCTCTCACTCATGCGCTAAAATTGAGTGTGAATGATTGTGTGATAAATAGAGAGTCTCACTCTCTATTTATACTAATTCATGACTTGACAATAACTTACCAGGGTCGACTTCTCTAGGAGAGTCTAACAAACCTAGTGCCTCGAAACTGCAGGGACTTTAACCCTTGAGCAATAAGGAGGGTTACCCTCTATAAATTTACATGACTTATTTACATTATTGATTCTCCTGATAGGAACATCAGGGTATGACATGACTCAATTACATTACAGATACTTCCCGATAGGAACATCGGGGTACAATACATAAGATATACAAGTGAATATATTCCGAAGTTACAAATACATCAACACTCCCTCTTAACCAAGAAGGTATTCTCTTGACACAATTCACACAAGTCTAGTTCTTCTCTGGATCAAGTCTGGATCATCATCAACGCTGGATCATCACTGGATCATCATCGAAACTAGATCATCACTGGATCATCATCGAAACTGGATCATCGCTGGATCATCATCAAAGCTGGATCATCACTGGATCATCATAGGAAGTTCTACAGAGCCATCCCTTTTTCATGCTAGTTTTATGCCTAGCCTCCATGTAGGTTTTCATCTTCTTCAGCACTTATATTTGACCCAGTCAGAAAGGCCCACCCAGCACTTACATCTGATCATGAGAGGAACACATCCACCATCATGTCAAAAAGGCATGCCCAACACTCACAACTGACCATGGGAGGAACACATCCACCACCATGTCAGAAAGTCCCAACACTCACATCCACTGGCATGATAGGACACATCATCTATCATCCAAGGAAAGGCTCAGCACTTACATCTACTGGCATAGCAGGACACACCATATACTATCCAAAGAAAGGAATAGCACTTATATCTGACCCAGTCAGAAAGTCTCAACACTTATATCTAACCCAGTCAGAAAGGATCATCACTTACATCCCCTGGCATAGTAGGACACACCATCTACTATCCAAGGAAGGGCTCAACACTTATATCTATTGGCATAGTAGGACACACCATCTACCATCCAAAGAAAGGCTCTGCACTTACATCCGTCGGCATGATAGGACACACCATCTATCATCTGGGGAAAGGCTCTACACTTATATCTGACCATGGGAGGACTTGCCTACCACCATGTCAGAAGGGCTCCGCACTTACATTTGACCCAGTCATAAAGGCTCTACACTTATATTCGACCATGGGAGGACCCACCTACCACCATGTCAGAAGGGATCCACACTTACATCTGACCAAGTCAGAAAGGATATACACTTATATCCAACCATGGGAGGACCCACCTACCACCATGTCAGAAGGGCTCCGCACTTACATCTGACCTAGTCAGAAAGGCTCTCCAATTATATCTGATCATGTGGGAGCCAATCCCACAGTCATATCAGAATGGCTCTGCATTTACATCTGACCATGGAAGGAACCAATCCAATCACCATGTTAGAAGGGCTCATGGACTCATCACTTCCCCTTGGAAGGAACCTCGATCTAGAGAACACCAAGCTTCTCCCTGAAGTACTCAAACTTCACTCTAGCTAATGGCTTGGTTAACACATCAGATATCTGCTCATCCATCGCAACATATTGGAGCTCCACTGCTCCTCTCTACACCATATTCCTGATATAGTGATATTTGATCTCGATATGCTTCGACTTGTCATGGAACATCGGGTTCTATGAAAACTTCATACGACTCTAGTTGTCACAATATATACAAGTAACATCCAACTGAAGATCAAATAAATCAAATAGTAGCTTCTCAGCCACACTACCTCACAACTAGCCGAACAAGTTGTGACATACTCTGCTTCGGTTGTACTCAGTCCCACACAAGACTGCTTCTTACTAAACCAAGAGATCACACCTAATCCCATACTGAAGCAACACCCGAAGTGCTCTTCCTATTGATGGTACTGCCTTCCCAATCTGAATCAACATAACCTTCCAAGTTAATATTCTAATCTGCCTTATACTTGAGCCCATAATCAACTGTACCCTTTAGGTACCTCAGAATATGCTTTGTAGGAATCAGGTGAACATGTCTCGTATCCATCAAGAACTGGCTCAATGTGTTCACAACAAAGCAAATATCTGGTCTCGTATTCATCAGGTACATCAAGGAACCAATCATCTGACGATACATCATAGCATCAACCGTCTCTGATGAAGCATCACTCAATAGCTTTAGGTTCGATGCCATAGGTGTGTTCATGGCCTTGCAGTCCATCATCTCGAACCTCTTCAGGATCTCTACTGCATACTTCCCTTTTCCTAGGGAGATTCCATCTGCACTCTACCATACCTCCATGCTTAGAAAGTAGTGCATCATACCCAAGTCCTTCATCTCAAACTCAGCATCAAGCTTCCTCTTCGTATCAGTAATCAACCCATCCACACCTGTTACAAGAAAATAATCTACATACAGTAGGAGTATCATTGGGTTCCCTTCTTCAACCTTGTAGTAAAGGTTGGAATCTTCTTTACTCTTGGTAAAGCCCAAACTGGATATGAAGTTGTCAATTCTGCCATACCATGTCCTGGGTGCATGTTTCAAACCGTATAGGGTTTTCTTCAATTTACACACATGAGTCTCCTTGTCATGTGTCTTAAAATTGAGTGGCTGCTCCACATAAAATTCCTCTTATACTACACCATTCAAGAAAGTAGTCTTGACATCCATTTGGTGTATCCTCCATTTCATCACTGCAGCCAGAGCAAGTACCGATCTGATGGAAGTGTATCTGGCTACAGGTGCAAAATTTTCTTCATAATCAATTACTTCTTTCTGGGAGAAGCCATGATCCAAAAATCTTGCTTTATATTTCTCTATGCTGCCATCTGCAGCATGCTTGATCTTGTAGATCCACTTGAAAGTCACAATAGACTTCCCCTCTGGTCTAGGGACAACATCCCAGACATCATTCTTCATGATCAACTGGTACTCCTAGATCATAGCATCCTTCCATTCTTTCTTCTCTTCCGCTTCTTCATATTTGGAAGGTTCTTTACCAATGATGTCACATAACAAGGCTACATAACCAGAGCATGACCTAGTTCATTTCCTCTCTCTATGCATTTCTTCTAGAGCCCCATATCTTTCTGCACCTTGGATAGCCTCTCATACCCATACAGGTTTCCTCTTGTGAGGATTCTTCTCTTGGGGTGGATCTAGAGGTTCCTGGGGTTCTTCTATTTCTCAATCTTCATCTTGATTTGCATCATTCATAGTTGTATCTTGAATTTTGGGTACTTCTATTTCTTCAGAGTCTTTAATTGGTCTCTTTCTAGATTTGTTGTAAGCCGAGTCTTCATCGAACGTTACGTCACTACTAATGTTGATCTTCTTGAATCATGTGAAGTATATTATGTAAGCTTTTGAGCCTTCACTATATCCAACAAATATACCCTTCTTTCCAAAAGGATCTAACTTTGTCCTCTTTTCTTTTGGAATATGTATGTACACTGGACAACCGAATATTCTGAGATGACTGACCTCTAGCTTCTTGCTGGAAATAACTTCTTCAGATGTCTTTTTCTTGAGTACTCTATGTGGAGTATGGTTCTGTACATACACCATTTTCTTGGCAGCTTCTTCCCATAGATGCATGGGAAGATCTTGATTATGAATCATTTCCCTTGCAACTTCCATGATCGTTCTATTCTTCCTTTCTGCAAGCCCAATCTGTTGTGGATTATATGGAGTGGTCAACTCCCTCTTAATCCCTAAATCTCTGAATAATTCTTTGAATTCATTTGATTTAAATTCTCTGCCATTGTATGATCAAAAATTTTTGATCTTCTTTTTTGTGTGGTTCTCGATCAAGTCTTTGAATTCCTTGAATTCGTTGAATACTTCATCTTTGTTTTTCAAGAAGTATATCCATGTCTTCCTAGAAAAATCATCAATGAAAGAAACATAGTATACATACCCAATCAATGAACTAGATGACATCTGACTGCATACATCGAAGTGGATGATTTCCAAGATCCCTTTTGCCTTGCTCTCGCTGCTTGGAAATGTCTTCTTTGTGTTCTTTCCTTTCGCACTTCCTTTGTAGACACCGTCATGTTTTGCTTGTATTTCTAGAAGACCTTCAACAACTTTGCTTTCAAGTGGTAGTGCTCTATAGTGCACATGTGCAAGCCTTCTATGCCAAAGTTCATTTGGCTCTACTGAGTCATGGACCAAAGCTTGTTCTGGTTGGCCCTTCAATTTGTATAGTCCTCCTTCTTGTTCCCCAATCACTACTACATCATCTATAGTCTTTCCCTTTGGCCACATAATAACTTGGCCATCTAAAACCGTAACCCTTATGCCTTTTGCATCCAATGCAGATATGGAGAGGAAATTATTTTTTAGTCCTGGTACAAACAAGACATCCTTCATCTTCATAGACTTTCCAGAGTCTAGCTTGTAGGAGGATTCACCACTACCTTTTATTGGATACCGGTAGTCATCCCCAAGTTTCACCTTGTGAGGTGACTCATGTTTAGACAGTTTCACAAAGGATTCTTTGAATCCCGTCATATGTTTGGAAGCCCCACTGTCTATAAGCCAATCATTGCTTCCATGTGTGATAGTTCCCATGATAGCGGAAATCAGAACATATTCTTCATCACTTGAAGAATCATCACTTTCTTGTTTGATTCTCTTTGTGGAAGGTTCATCATCCTCTGCAGCATGAGCATGATGTCTTCTTTTGTTTCCCTTCTTCCTGTGAGAGACATTTTTGTTCCTAGGACAATCTTTGGCATAGTTTCCTCTCTCATCACAAGTAAAATATCTGAGTTTAGATAAATCTTTGTTAGGTTTTCTTGAGTTAACTTTCTGGTGAGAATGCTTACCTCTGGGGTGATGATATTCCCTTCTACCTTTCTTGGAGTGTACTATGAGAGCTTGATCTTCACTTCCCATCTTCTCTTCGCGGGATACTATTCAAGCTTCTTCTTGTGAGCATTCCTCCCCCAGTCTACTGAAGTTGACTAGCTTTCTTCTAGCACAAATCCCTTGAATGAAGGAGTCCCATGACCTAGGGAGACTATTCAAGGTGGTCATCACAATATCTACATTCTCCACTTCTTCATCTACTTCTTCAAGTTTCTCTTTGATCTAAGAGACCCTTGTAAAGTATGATTGTATGGTCTCCACATTCTGGATCTTCACATTCTTCAATTGGTTCCTCAAAGTCATCTTTCTATTTATGTTCTTTCCTTCAAATAGCTTGGTCAAGGCTTCAAACATTTCTTTAGGTGTCTTTAGGGAGGAAACCTGTGGTATGAGGTGATCCTTGATTGAATCAACAATAATCCTCTTGGCCATGATCAAGTTCTTCTTATGTAAGGCCTTAGCCTCATCTCCCTCTGGAACTAGAACCTCTTCACTGATGTAAGAGTCCAACTCATTTTCTTCCAGGACCAAGGAGATCTTGTACATATAGGCTCGGAATTTATTAGCTCCCTCAAGATTTTCATCAATCTTGGTGTGATGAGACATTTTCACTGAGAACATCAAATGGAAATACAAAAGATTTAGATCTTACCAATTTGAGAAACTGAAAAACTGGATCTGGAATTGATCTTCTATAGTGCTGGTTTTCTGGTTCCCAATAAAATTAGGGTTTGACTTTCTTGGAGTTCTACCAAACCAAAAACCTTGATTATTGTCTCTAAAATTCTATTTTGATGAGGAGAGCAATCCTAGCTTGGGATCACTCAAAAATTCCTCTTCAGTGAAAAGCCCTAATTTCCTGATCTAGTGGTAGGTCAAAAACTGAAAGTGGTCAGAATCAGATTCTGCTTCGACAGAAAGATGATCCATTCAATGTAAGTTCATCCCAGCCTCCTTTTTCTGATGGATTGTGGAGAGAGACCCAAAAAGTAAGAATCCCTAGCTTCCGTAGGTGTATAGTGTCTTCTTCTCAAGTTAGCTCTGATACCATGTTAGATTTTTATCAATTTAGACAATATTATCTTAGGATCTTATCTGAGAGAATAACATGCACATCAATCAATCACAAGAGAAAATAGACACAAAGATTTTCCTCGGGGAAACCATAAAGGAGAAAACCTCACAACTTCCTCAGAGATAGAATAAGCACCAATGGCAGTAGTACAACCCAAAGATAGTAAGATGATCTCCGATAGCTGTTCTCTCTCTTATCCCAGCTCCTTCTCTCTCACTCATGCACTACAACTAAGTGTGAGTGCCTATGTGATAAATAGAGAGTCTCACTCTCTATTTATACTAATTCCTGAATTGACAATAAATTACCAGGGCCGACTTCTCTAGGAGAGTCTAACAACCCTAGTGCCCCGAAACTGCGAGGACTTTAACCCTTGAGCAATAAGGAGGGTTACCCTCTATGACTTTACATGACTTGTTTACATTATTGACTCTCCCGATAGGAACATCTGGATATGACATGACTCAATTACATTACAGATACTTCCCGATAGGAACATCGGGGTACAATACATAATTTATACAAGTGAATATATTCTGAAGTTACAAATACATCAACAATGTCAAGTCCACACACTGTAAGGAAACTCGAAGTTGATTTCAAGTGAGGTCAGGGGTCACCTCCACCATTGATACCATGACGCCACCACAGAAGGGGCGGCGTAGTTGGCATCACCACATAAGAAATCAGATCAAGAGCCCACATGACTGTTCGTGTTGTCATCATGCTACTTGATCATGGCGTGTGTGAATATTTTATGGACTCGGGGTGAACTCAACTGCTAATGATGATTAAGTAATTGCCCGACTCGTTATAAGGCCACGATCAGAGATGTCCTAACATACATAGTGAGTGAATACTGGTAAAGAACATGGATGACTAATTGTTGTTCTGCTAAGGATCTTGGGGGTGCTGATACGGGATCTGTAATGACTGTTCTGCTTGGGAAGCCTATTATTCGATGTGTTTTATTGACTGTTGGGCATTGCTTGGAAATTCAGTCCTTTCTGGACCTTCACGCAAAAGTAGCTCCAGCCATCTAGGTAGAGATGTTCATTACATTAGGAAGACCTGCTGATGCTGGCAAGGGCAATGTAAAGATGTTCATTACATTAGAAAGAATTTTTGATGCTAGTAAGGGAAATGTTGTCCTGCTAAGATGCAACACCACTATGGACACAGTGCCTAGAGTTCCTGGTCCTAAGAACATCCTGTCGAAGTCTCCAAACAAGGCCGTGGACTCCATTACTGCGGGCATAGTATCCATTGCTAGGAATGGTCGGTCTAAACGATTGTTTGGACTAGGGGGGGGGATATTGGAGGTATTTTTCATCATTGTCCTTGGTGCAAATTTCCAACTCTAATGAAGGTGATGACAAATACAAAGAGGTGTTGCACTGGCATATCCTGTAGGAAGGATCTAGTCCTGGTAGAAGAAGAAGACAAGAATGACAAGCCCATTAAGGATTTAGTACTATTGATCAATGGGGTTGTCTTATCCAAGTCTGCGCAAATAACAATGTTACTAGGACAGAATGGAAAACACAAAAGGAGCATAAACCTTCTTGCCAGCTGTGAACACAGGCAGAACACGACTATCAAACACAAGATGAACAATGTAATAACATGGTGACTTCAATGTGCAAATTGACTAGTCTGTATTTAAACTTAGTTTTGATTTTCAAATTCAAAATGATTTGTAGATTGGTTGTTTTGTACAACATAAAAGGTCATGGCCTCAATTGAGTTAATAAATTAGCTTACTATTATTGTTAATCATTGCATATGAATTTGTTTATGGATGCAAGCTTATTCCTTGAAATATATAATTTTGGTCATTTTCTTATTCTTACTACAATGTGGAAAATATATTATATTCATGTGGGTTTTTCTATAAATTTCTGTTTTTGGCAATAGAAGGCAATAGAAGGATAAACTAATTTACAAAAAAAAAACTTAATGAAAATATGATTGACAGACTTCTCATTCCACATATTCACAACACAACATCTCATTTCACATGCAATGAAGATTATATAATACCGATGTATTACAAAATAAGAAATTGTGCCCATGGCATATAATTGCAAATTTTGCCCAAAATTTTAATTAAATGTAAAGATTGATCCCGAAATACAAAAAAATTATAAACTATGTCATGATCTAAGTATAAATATTCAATAAATCAACTATTCTCAGTTAATACAACATCACTGAAATCACTAGTCACAGTATAAGCAATAATTACATAGTTCAATGTCATCCTTATGCCAAGGAATGAAGCTCAACAAAGCATCTACTAGATTACATAAGGCACTACTGGGATGTGGTAGAGCTATATTTCCAAATAGAGGATTTAAATTTTTTGTCAGATTCACAATATAATAGCCTTTTCCAACAGGGACATAGTGTACCATTGCATTTGGGTCAGTCTTATGTATTTTCGTCGTTGCAACTTTAACCCTTGAGTTTAATGCAATGAGAAAGAATTTCTTTCTTTCCAGCCCCAATTGGGAAGTTGGTGTCAACTCATTAGCACTATCTTGACCCTGCAAATAAATGAGACAAAGTAAGATGCATGGAAATAAGAATGTAAACATTAATGATCCTAGATTAAATAATTACAATCTTAACTGAATTGGTGTTTTCATTTTGTCAATTTGCAGTTTCGATGGAACTGTTATAACTAGATCTTTTTCTTAGTTTATCTGTTCCTTTTGTCCTAATTTTCAACTGTTGGTTTAAAATGATTTTATATTTTATGTTGATTTTAAGAATTTTTGACGATCAATAATTTTGGTTGGAATTGATACTTTTAATGGTTGAATTATTTCATTATTTTAGTTTTAAGGTTTGTCTTTTGGGCTTATTAGTTAATATGTACATCTTTAAGCTTTCAAAAACTTATAATAAAAGTTCATTCCAAGTTTTGATTTATAATCTAACTCTCATTTTTTAGTCCTTTGTCAAATATTTTCATGAGGAGATTCTTGTAGCAGCTCTGTTTTTCTTGTTTTTGTCATTGTCATTGGGAGCCGATTACGAGGAGATGGAAATGAATTCAGAAAAACTAAAAGAGGTTTTTGTCCAAAACAGATGCATTCACAAAAACCTCTCTCAGTTTTGCAACAGCTATTATCATTTGAGAGATTCGAATTCATCTTTGTGGCCTATTTTCAGGGTTTGAATTATTTAATAATTTTCTATTTTAGTCACAAATTTACAGAACATATTCCAATCAATTGAAGAGGCATTTTGAAAAACCAAGAGAGGTTTTTGTTCATAACATACTCATTTAAACAAACCTCTCTCAGTTTTTACACAGGTGTTTTGGATAGAGAGATACAAAGGCGTCTTTGAGGCCCAAATTTCCAGAAATTCGCCAAATTTCCCCAAATCCGATTTGCTATTTTTGGTTTAATTATCTTTAAAGATTTTGAGTTATCATGTAACTAATTGATGTAACTGTTTTAAATTTCAACCTAGAAGATAGTTATGGAACTACTTTGCTTTTGTAATGATAAAAGGAAGACAAACATACAGTTTTGAGGGGGGGATTTTTCACTCAAGGAGAGGCTTTGGAGCTTTGATTTCTCAAGCTAGCACTTATAACTCTTATGTAAGTGGATGAATGTTATTGATTATATATAAACTGATAAGCCATTTTACCTGTCATGCTTTTTCATTTCTGATCTGTTTGATTGCTCAGTCTACAATTTCATTTGTTTAAGTTTTATTCATGTAAATGCTTGTAGCCTGTGGGTGGAATTAGTATTTCATGTGTAATGTTTATGGCTTATTGGGATGTGTTTGATCCCCAGTTTATCCAATTTGCATGATTCAGTTCTGTATTAGTTTTTGGATGCTTATTTCCTCCTTGATTGATGAAGTTTTTAACCAAAAACATAAACCAAAACCATAAAAACATGTTTTATTTAATTTTACTTTTGAGATTGTGTTGGCTTGTTCTTATGGTAGTCTAAGAACAATTTCTGGCACAAACAGGAACCATTGGTGTTTTCTGTACCAAATGTTCATCATATTTTTATGCATGACTCTGCACCCAACAGATAATGATATCTAATATATTGATAAAATAAAATAAGATTGAACTAAATTACGAATTTTTTCAATATTTACTAGGGATGATGGAGTAAGCATTGAAGTTAATTTCGTTTGTATTAGTCTATTCATAGGGGTTGTTATCTCCCTTGTATTAATCTGTCAAGGAAACAAAATGTAATATATATATATTTTCAAAATATGAAAAAAATATTATTTAAAATAATAATTAAACAACTAACCTCCACCACAGGCGTGATTTCAGCATGAGCATTTTGTACAGTAGGACATTGTTTATATGAGCAATCATATATTAGAATTCAGATCATTAGTGTGAAAATATGTATATTGAGACAAGAGTAAAGAATTGGACACTAACACTTTCTTTGTAGACCACATTTCCTCTCTCCATATCTTCTACTCATTCCAGTGGTTCAGTTATTGTTGTTTTCAAAGATGTGATTTCCTTTGTTTTTTCTTTCACTGTAGCTTGGCTTATAGCTAACGCTTCCTTGTGTGGAATTTTTCCAAACAAGTTAGTTGGCGTAACTCCTAAGCCAACACCATGACATCGTCCTCTTCCATCAACCCCTAGTACCTTGGTAAGGGCATCATCCCTAGCTGCAAAGTCTTGAGATGTAACTTCTACTTGTGCTTGTTCAATATTTTGCTAACATTGACATACAATTAAATCAGATCATAGAAGAAAACATTTCCAACATGTAAAATGAAATTTTAATCAATATCTAAATTAAAAGGTTGAGAACATACTATTGTTTCTCCTACATATGGTGTGATTGGAGTGCCATCCTTCTTTTGATGGCACTTCTTCCATAAGTATGCCCTAATAATGCTTGTAGTTATATCATTAGAGGCTATAGATTTTTTCTAGTTGCAACAAGTAAAATAGTATGGTTAAGTTTTGACATTACAATGAAACTAAAATATGCTAATATTTCCCATATTGGATAAAATATCATCACAATTGTTTACCATATCATCTTCGACTTGTTGATAACCTCAACGTCCAGAGGTGTGCAAGTCCCTCTCCTTTTCTCTATTTTCCTTATCCTAGAAATCAATTGAAAATAACATATATAAGTAAACATTACAAGCCAATAGACCTTGTTCTTCATGTTGCTCTACCTCTTTTGTGTTGAAGGATCTTCCCCTTCTACACTGTTATCCATATGGCATGGTTGTTTGTGAACATATTCTGTAAAATAAGGGCACATAAAGGTGTTATGGATTTATTAATAATAAGATTTATAGTTATAAAGATCTAGAAAAATATGAATTAATGGGCTTACCTTCTTCATGTTGCTCCCGATCCTCCTAAAAAGAGGAAAATGTATCTTTGTCATTTGCTTCTTTGTTAGGACTAGTAGAGTCATTCAAAGGCATAGAAGATGTAATCTTCTTTGCCATTGTTTGTATTTTTCTCTTCTTTGTATCTGTAGCCAAGAATGTTATTAAACATATGCCTAACATCATCATACAATAAAAATAAGAATTATATAACTACATAAGGAAATACATTGTTCTATTTCTAAATATTTACCTTGTGAGATGCATGTCCCTTTCTTTCCCATTTCATCATTTTGAAGCGTTCTTTTTGAAAATTTCATAATCATATTTTTGTGATTTCATGTCATAACCTGCTTTTCCTGTTTTTTTAAATGATTAGAGTATTTATTAGCCATATCCTATTAGATTGTTATTAAAGTACAAAGTAATATGTTCTAACAATTTAAATTAAATAAAAGTAGTATTCCCATTCGTTGTGATGGGGAATTTTGTTTTTTGCAAAGAACTCACAGATGTAGCCTCTTGGGTGGCTTAGCCATAGTTTTATTAATATAAAACCTACTGGTTTTTGTTAAAAAAAACAATTTAAATTAAATAATAATAATGATATACGTCAATCCCAAACAATCACTTACATCCATGTCTACACTTGTACAAATCATGCATAACCAAAAAAATAAAGTTTATCATCACTCAATTGCTAACTAAAAGTTGTTTAAATGATTAATCTATCAAACAAGTTTGAAAAGTAAAATGGAAGACTATATTCTGTAAGGACTATCTGCTAAAAGGAACAAATGTCATAACTTAAGAGAGAGATGGTTAGAGTGTTGTAGGTTTAGGTTAGACACATGCAGTAGACAACAAGATATCTCAATCTCCAAGAGTGAAGACCCCTAAAACTTAGAGGATGCAAGAAGAATAAGGTTTACATGACTAAGCTAGGAAGAGCCTCCACAATCGACGTCAACCCTGGAGGAAACCAAAAATTTTATAGATTTTTTAAAATTTTGTAGCATAGCAACAACTATTTTGATTTCTATCAATAAAGAAACCACATAATGCGTATTACACTTACTAAGAATATGATAAAATTTTGTACAAAATGCAGCACAGAATGCATATTACACTTCAAATTTTGCAGTAGAGGAACCACTATTTTGATTTCTGTTAATAAAGAAACCACAAAATGTTTTCAGTGTTTGTTGTTTTCAGTTTTTATGTTGTTTTCACAAAAGCATTGATAAAATACATGCAATAACACAGAATAAGAATGCAGTGAAACTTAAGTTACACCTCACGCAGTTCACCTCAATATATCCCAACAACTTAGCTTCAGCTTTCATGGTGTTGAATACCAGAATCAAAGCAAGTAAACACTGGCCTGTGCAAAAATAAAACGCCTCCCTTTCCTGGAAAAACTATTCGCGGGAGATAAAATGTGAAAAGTTATGTAAGGGGCCCCATTTTTTTAAATTTCGTTTTTTAATTTTTTTTTTGGAAAATTTAATTTAGGGGTTTTTTTGGTATAGATAGAAAAAAGACCCAAGTTTCCTCCTAATGTTTTCAATGAAAAGGGGAAGTACCCTGGTACTCAAAGTCATGTAGGTGGACCAAAGGAATGAAGGAGGGCACCAAATAAATGCATCAAGGTCACATGCATGTCAATAAGAAAGGATACCATAAGGATAAGATAATTGTACTAATTAATTAGTGATCTATTTCCATAGACTCTCTTATGATTATACACAAGATATTTTCTCTTTTATCTGCTATTTGTAACTACTGGCCGCATCACGATACAAATCATTATTGTTTCTTTCCTTACTAAGAAATCTATCATATGCATTCAAACAATGATTTCAACTTGTTTTTTTCTTGGTTGGATTTATGATCTCTCTTCTCATGGAGATCATATGAGCTAAAATTTCAATGGTGGTATGCCTTACAAATCTACTTTCTTAATTACCATATCAATTAGATAATTACTTGGGATATTAGAATAATGAGAAGAGATATACGGTGTTACATTTAATCTATATGCTCTCCATAATTAAGTTTGACATGAAATATTCATTAATACATTGGTTAAGGTCCTACCTGGAGAAAACCTACAAGAACCTATACAATCCTCTTAAATGTTGAGAATTTTTATTGTTAGTACCTCTTCCAACCTGCATATGCAATTCTTATAAAGATAAAAAGGAATTTGAACCATTAAACTATGTTTTTTAGACCAGTATTATACCATTGAAACATATATATTTCTCCTAATGAAAATCTGATAACTTGAATGATGGACCATATATATGAATATGATGTGACCCCCATCTCCTTATAAGTATAGTTTTTAACCTACAATGTCAACCCTCCATCTCTTTATATTAATTATCAAACAAATTATAGGTATATACCTAGTATTGCAGGTGTTAATTATGGAAATGACACCTTTCTAATTCCTACAACATGTGTTATATGAATTATTGAACCATGACAATATTGTAGCTAGAACAGATAAAAAGATGGCTATATAGATCCAAAATTTCATCTAATCTATCCTTAATATTCCCTTAACCATCAACCCTATTGAAGTATATAGTTGTCATTGATGTCAAAGGTGTTCACAAATGAAAAAGGAATAACCAGTGGATATGATGGTAGGACAAACTCAGTGAAAGACTAAGGTAGTGATGGCATGGCATGGCATAGTTGAAAATGTGGCATGACACATATGCAATGAATGAGATGGAAATGGATGATAAGACAACATGAATGACTGATATGAAGACTTCCAGGACAATGTCGACAGTATGATGTAAAGAATGGTTAATGAAACAAAGAACAGAGGTCAAGTGGAAGTAGAGATGCAGTATGAATGAAAAAACTGTTAGAAACAGTCAAGAAGATTTTCGCAAAGAAAATGTGCAGATCCGCAAAGTCATGGTGAGATCCAAATTCGATCTGAAATTGACGGTCAGGAAGCATCTTGCATGATATATAACAGCTGAGGATCAGTTCTGCAAAAGATAGGTGGGAATATGAAGTTCCACAAAAGATCAAGATTGGACGACTGAAGTTAGTTCCGCTAAAACAAATCGACAGTTCAAAAAAAGAAGCGCGGAAAGAATTTTGCTGAAATTTGAGATATAATTTTGGAAAATGTTACATCCCACATCCCATATCCCAAATCCCATAATATGGAGAGATCGGATGGCTGAAGTTAGTTTCACTAAAACATATCAACGGTTCAGAAAAATAAGTGTGGAAAGGATTTTGTGGAAAGTCGAGATATGATTTTTGGAAATGTTACATCCCGCATCCTGCATTTCGCATCCCACAATCTAAATATCAACACTCATGGAAAAGCCTGATGAAGATCAATGATGGGAAATCGTTGACACAGAAACCTGGTACATAAATATGATTTTAAGAGGAAATATGTAGAGTAGATAAACGGTCTAGAGAGATTCAAACATAAGATCAATGGTCCAGATTGTATTTGGAGAAGAATATTATGGAAGCACCAGAAAATGATAAACAGGGCTACGGAAATTAATTCTGAGTTGTGAGAAGAACGAAACAGTGCATTTGCTGAAAATTAACGATGAAATGATGCGACGGTTGAACGGGTAGATGCTGATAAGGTATGTCTATAAGTAAATAGTCACGATCTAAAATGAAATAAAACAACTATGGAGAGATATGTTGGTAGGTATTAGGAAAAAGGTATTTATTAAATGAATGTGTAAAGAATAAGGCATATATGTTAGTAAGACTCAAAGAGTCCAAAGTGGATAGTTCTTCAACTATTCTAAAAGACTGAGAACATTAGTCTAGGGTGGTAGGGCAGTGCTAGTGCAGGCCACAGGTCTACAGGGGGTCGAAGCCTCCTTCCATTCATAGATGGAGAATAGGGTATCGTAGCATCCTTGTCTATTAAAGCAGGAAGAAAACCATAGGGGTGTTGTAGCATCCTAGTCTGTAATTGCAGGAAAAATCTAGGGTGTATCTACATCTTTTTTGTTGCAGCAGATACACAATTTTGTAAATTCATCTTATTAATGAATTTGTGTTTGTGGTTTTCTCTTTGAGGTTTCCATGATAAAATCTGTGTCTTGATTGTTGATTCTTGTGTATTTTATTTTTAGAAAAAGGGACAATAATGATTCACCCCCCGTCTTGGTATTGTGGGATAAACCAACAATCCCTAACTGAAAATGATTGACACCAAATGAGGTAACATATACTACCTTGAATAATGGACATTGCAAAGGAGGCCAAGTTCTCATTTATCTTGCACTAGTGGAGCATATGAAGGAAAATGATTGTGATCAACCAAATATTAATCATACTAATTACAATCCTTTGATGAATGGATTTAATAAGGAAAATGACTAGATACAAATAAGGAGGTTGATAGGGTATGCCATGAAATCAACCTGCATGCATGTATATTAGCCTATTTTGTCGGTGGATGACATGAAGTTAAATAATATTTTAATAACCATGGCTTATAATAATGCATTGATTGTGAGGTTTGTTTGTAGAAGGATGGGGGCAGTGAGTTTCTTTCAATGGATTCAAGTGCAATACTAGTAATCAATTTTAGCTTACCACCTAAGGGATGCCATTTTCATCTGAGGTTAGATGTTGAGGTTACAATATATATCGACCAAACATAGTATTATTTCTAGTCGGAATCTACTGCATTTATACCTAGGTCATGGATTTACCGGTTACTTGATCAAATTACTTATATATCATTCAAGGTCCCATGCATGTCAATAAGTAAGGAAACCATAAGGATAAGGTAATTGTACTAATTAATTAGTGATCTATTTCCATTGACTCTTTTATGATTATACAAGAGATATTTTCTCTTTTATCTGCTATTTGTAACTACTGGCCGCATCATTATACAAATCATTATTGTTTCTTTCCTTACTAAGAGATCTGTCATATGCATTCAAACAATTATTTTAGCTTATTTTTTCCTTGGTTGGATTTATGATCTCTCTTCTCATGGAGATCATATGAGCTAAAATTTCAATGGTGGTATGCCTTACAAATCTATTTTCTTAATTGGGTCGATATCAATTAGGTAATTACATGGGATATTAGAATAATGAGAAGAGATATACGGTGTTACATTTAATCTATTTACTCTCCATAATTAAGTTTGACATGAAATATTCATGAATAGATTGGTTAAGGTCCTACCAGGAGAAAACCTGCAAGAACCTATACAATCCTTTTAAATGTTGAGAATTTTTTTTATCGTTGGTACCTCTTCCAACCTGCATATGCAATTCTTATAAAGATAAAAAGGAATTTGAACGATTAACCTATGTTTTTTTGGACCAGTATTATACCATTGAAACTTATATATTTCTCCTAATGAAAATTTGATAACTTGCTTGATGGACCATATATATGAATATGATGTGACCCCCATATCCTTATAAATATAGTCTTTAACCTACAATGTCAACCCTCCATCTCTTTATATTAATTATCAAACAAATTATAGGTATATACCTAATATTGCAAGTGTTAATGATGGAAATGACACCTTTCTAATTCCTACAACACATGTTATATGAATTACTGAACCATGACAATCTTATAGCTAGAACAGAGAAAAATATGGCTATATAGATCCAAAATTTAATCTAATCTACCCTTAGGTATTCCCTTAACCATCATCCTTGTTGAAGTAGATAATTTTCATTGATGTCAAAGGTGTTCACAAATGACAAAGGAATAACCAGTGGATATGATGGCAGGACAAACACAATGAAAGACTAAGGTAGTGATGGCATGGCATGGCATAGTTGAGAATGTGGCATGACACATATGAGATGAATGAGATGGACATGGATGATAAGACAACATAAATGACTGATCTGAAGACTTCCAAGACAATGTCGACAATATGATGTAAACAATGGTTAATGAAACAAAGAACATAGGTCGAGTGGAAGTAGAGATGCAGTATGAATGACAAAACTATTAGAAATATTCGTAGAGGATTTTTGCAAAGAAATCATGCAGATCCACAAAGTCATGGTGAGATCCAAATTCGATCCGAAAATCAACTGTCAAGAAGCATCCTACCTGAGATCCAATGGTTGAGGATCTATTTCTCAAAAGATAGATGAGAGGATGAAGTTCTGCAACAGATCAAGATCGGACGGCTGAAGTTAGTTCCACTAAAACATATCGACAATTTGGAAAAAGAAGTGTGAAAAGTTGAGATATGATTTTGGGAAATTTTACATCCCATTTTGGGAAATTTTACATCCTGCATCCCGTAATCTGGAGAGATCGAACGGATGAAGTTAGTTCCGCTAAAACATATCAACGGTTCAGAAAAATAAGTGCGGAAAGGATTTTGCAGAAAGTCATGATACGATTTTGGGAAATGTCACATCCTGCATCCCACATCCTGCAATCTGAAGATCAACACTCATGGAAAATCTCGATGAATATCAACGATGGGAAATCGTTGAAACATAAACCTGGTGTGAAAATACGATTTTAAGAGGAAATCTACATAGTAGATCAACGGTCCGAAGAGATTCAGACATAAGATCAATGGTTTGGATTGTATCGGGAGAAGAAGACTATGGAAGCACCAAAAAATGATAAACAGGGCTACGGAAATGATTCCAAAAATCATTGATATGTTTTAGTTCCACTAAAATAGATCAATGGTTCGGAAAAAGAAGTACAGAAAGGATTTTGCGGAAATTCATGATACAATTTTCGGAAATGTTACATCCCACATCCCGCATCCCACATCTTGCAATCTGAAGATTGACGCTCATGGAAAATATCGATGAAGATCAACAATGGGAAATCATTGAAAAATAAACTTGGTGCAAAAATACGCTTTTAAGAGGAAATCTACAGAGTAGATCAACGGTCCAGAGAGATTCAGACATAAGATCAATGGTCTAGATTGTATCTGGAGAAGAATATTACGAAAGCACCAGAAAATGATAAACAGGGCTAGGGAAATGAATTTTGAGTTGTGAGAAGAATGAAACGGTGCATTTGCTGAAACTTAACGATGAAATGATGCGATGGTTGAATGACTAGATGATGAAGAGGTATGTTTGTAAATAAATAGTCATGATCCAAAATGAAAGAACTCAACTATGGAGAGATGCGTTGGTAGGTATTAGGCAAAATATATTTATTAAATGAATGTGTAAAGAATAAGGCATCTCTGTTAGTAATACTGATAGAGTCTAAAGTGGGCAGTTCTTCAACTATTCTAAAAGACTTAGAACATCATCCTAGGGTGGCAGGGTGGTGCTAGGGTAGGCCACAGGTCTGTAGGGGGTCGAAGCATCCTTCCAGTCGTAGCTAGAGAACAGGGTGTCGTACCATCCTTGTCTGTTGAAGCAAGAAGAAAACCATAGGGGTGTTGTAGCATCCTAGTCTGTAGTTGCAGGAAACATCTAGGTTGTATCTACATCCTTTCTATTGCAGCAGATAAACAATTTTGTAAATTCATCTTATTAATGAGTTTGTGTTGGTGGTTTTCTCTTTGAGGTTTCCACGATAAAATTTGTGTCTTGATTGTTGATTCTTGTGTATTTTATTTTTTGAAAAAGGGACAGTACTGATTCACCCCCCCTCTTAGTATTGTGGGATAAACCATCAATCCCTAACTGAAAAGGATTGACACCAAATGAGGTAACATATACTACCTTGAATAATGGACATTGCAAAGGAGGCCAAGTTGTCATTTATCTTGCACTAGTGGAGCATATGAAGGAAAATGGTTGTGATCAACCAAATATTAATCATACTAATTAAAATCCTTTAATGAATGGATTTCAAAAGGAAAATGGCTTGATACAAATAAGGAGGTCAAGAGGGTATACCATGAAATCGACCTGCATGCATGTATATTAGCCTATTGTGCCAGTGGATGACATGAAGTTAAATAATATTGTAATAACCATGGATTATAATAATGCATTGATTGTGAGGTTTATTTGTAGAATGATGGGGGCAGTGAGTTTCTTTTAATGGATTCAAGTGCAGTACTAGTAATCAATTTTAGCTTACCACCTAAGGGATTCCATTTTCATCTGAGGTTAGATGTCGAGGTTACAATATATATCGACCAAACATAGTATTATTTCTAGTTGGAATCTACTGCATTTATAACTAGGTCATGGATTTACCGGTTACTTGATCAAATTACTTATATATCATTCAAGGTCCCAAGCATGTCAATAAGTAAGGAAACCATAAGGATAAGATAATTGTACTAATTAATTAGTGATCTATTTCCATAGACTCTCTTAAGATTATACACAAGATATTTTCTCTGTTATTTGCTATTTATAACTACTGGCCACTGCATGATACGAATCATTATTGTTTCTTGCCTTACTAAGAGATCTATCATATGCATTCAAACAATTATTTCAGCTTGTTTTTTTCTTGGTTGGATTTATGATCTCTCTTCTCATGGAGATCATATGAGCTAAAATTTCAATGGTGGTATGCCTTACAAATATACTTTCTTAATTGGGTCGATATCAATTAGGTAATTACCTGGGATATTATAATAATTAGAAGAGATATACGGTGTTACATTTAATCTATATGCTCTCCATAATTAAGTTTGACATGAAATATTCATTAATACATTGGTTAAGGTCCTACCTAGTGTTATAGATGATTTTACCACTCCAGGTGAATCACAATTTGTATGGCCTTCCCATGTCCCTTTGCAGACTCCTTAGACCCCGTGGATCATTTTTTGTCCTTTGATGTTTCCTTGATCATCCCTAAAAACATGTGAAAAATGATACATGCGACTTTTAAACCTATAATCATGTATATACGTGGGTTTGACCCCTAAAACCGTGTACATCGGGATGTCTACAAAATCCAAATCCTTTTGGAGTTTTCCTTGACATGGATCCGACTCACTTGACTCCTGGCCTTCCCTATGCCTTGAGATCGCTCGGATTTGACCTTTCA